>CABHPQ010166530.1:31998-45762 GCA_902168405.1 Peromyscus aztecus
AGAGAAGAGAAGAGAAGAGAAGAGAAGAGAAGAGAAGAGAAGAGAAGAGAAGAGAAGAGAAGAGAAGAGGAGAGGAGAAAACTGAAATACCACACATGTACTAGAAGAAAAGATGATCTGGCAGAGATAAGATTAAATGTAGTTGTTGCTGCTTAGGTGAACATGATGAGGGTCTGAACTTGAACTTGTCATTACATTTGGGATCGATATGTTTTATGGTCTCTTGGATTAGCTCTTCCTAGTTTTCTAGTCTGTCTTCTGCATGAAAACACCGGGCATAACAAAAAGATGGAATAGAACCAATCTGCCACAACTGTAGAAAGTAAAGAGAGACGGTTAAAAAGACAATAGAATCAACTATTAACTGTTCTGCTCCTGGCACCATACTTTTGCAATTTAAAACAGCATGGAATACTCTATGCAAAAAAAAATAATGTTGATGTAAGCTCTAATTTGTTTCATTCATTTTTGAATTGATTATTTTCTGTTTAACACAAAAACATTTTAGCATTCCTAAGCATGTACGTATCAAGTTTGTACATTTCTATTAGTATATCCATGTACCTATTATATTAAAAGTTTAATTTCAAATATTGCTGTTTGAGTTGCTGACTTGAGTAGCACATATGCATAGGCATGTACATGTGTGCGTACACACACACACACACACACACACACACACACAGGCATGGCACCTGCCCAATCTGGTGTGGAAGTGCAGTTATTATGTTTTATATTCCTCCCTTGGTGTCAGAGGGTTTCTGTTCTCTGTAAATCATGTAGATTCCATATTGCCAGCTTCTTTGGCACCCAGTCTCAGAAGATAAGACGAAAATGGAGAAATAGCCTCCATAGTACTTCCTGTGTTCTTGTTATTCCAAGAATGCCTTCTTGTAGACTTTTATACTTAGAGAGGAAAGATAAATCTTATCTAAACTAAACTGAAAATCTGGTCTAAGCTCTCATCTAGAAAAATAATCCTTACTAAAGACTTCGTTTCTTACCTCTTTGGGTGCTCTGCTTAGCTGAAGGCCACAAGTAACATGTCTACCACATATTCAACAGAAGAAAACTATGGGGAGGAAAAAAATCAGCTTCAATAGCTGCTTCTAGGTTCTGCAATGTGTGTGTGTGTGTGTGTGTGTGTGTGTGTGTGTGTGTGTGTGTGTGTTTATTTCACATTCTGATCATTTGGAAATGAAGCATTATAGACCAATTTCAGTCTATCATATTTCTAATACTTTGTCATTTTTTTCTTTCAAAGAAAGAGTCCTTGATGTACCTACTTCCATTGGTTCCTTGTAAGCCTACTTTAGGTCAGCCAAGTTCTAACCTCTACTGACAGAAAAATAGTTTAGAAGAGTCAGACTAAGCCTCTTCCTAAGGGAAAGAACTGGTAACTGTTACCTGTGAATGTATCGCTGACATGTCAATCAAGTGCGTCCTATATGGTTATGTACACAAAAACGAAAACAATTAAGATGCAGTAATTTTCCTCCCATGGTTCAGAACTTTTATTGACAAGAAGGAATATAGACTTGTGCGCTCCACTCTTTAAGGAGGAAGAGGTAAGTGGATTAGAAATCATACTCTTGCTGAATTCTTTCAAATATAACTCTACTTGATCTGGTTCATTAGCAGACACACAGAGGGTGCAAGGCAGTTTTCAGGCATAGTCCTTACCATTTGTTTCTGGGCTTTGTCTTATAGGTGATCACTGTGAACATTATATGTCTCGGTTTCTTTGCCAGCTGGCTTGTACTTAGATTGGAATATGGATAATATTGGAAGAAAATTGGAATGTGGAAGGAAATGGGGAGCTAGAGTAAACTCCCCTTCCTTCTTTGCTTAGGTTCTGTCTTTGGAAGTGTGTGTGACTCCTTAGAGGTTATAGTTCTTACTAGGTTACTTGTCTCTCTGTATTCTAAACTCACTGATAGTTGTGATTATTTAGTTCTATATATTCACCATTTTTGTTTTCTTTCCAGATCAGTGAGGAATAGCTATGCATTTATGTATCTTAGAAATCTTCTCATTGTGTGTGTGTGGGGGGGGGGGGGAGTCTGGGTCTGTGCATGTGTATTTATGTGAATTGGCACATGTATGTATAGGTGCAGGTGCATATGAAAGTCAAAGGTTGATATCAGATGTCTCCCTCATCAATTTCTACTTTGTATGGTGATGGGGCCTCTCACTTGTGACAAGACTTTTTGGATTCAGCTTGTCTAACCAGCTACCTTGATCCATCCTTGGTGCTAGAGACCTGAACTCTGGTCATCATGTTTACAGAACAGTTCTTTATCTGCTGAGGCATCTCCCCAAACCTCTCAAATCTTCCTTATGATATCATAGCCCTTTCATTATCCATCAGATACATAAAACATGAGTGGTAGATGTAGAACTGGAAGCTGGGCAGCCTGTTAGTTTCTATCAGCTTACTGGTGTTTTCCATTTATATCAAACCACACTGGGACTGCCAGCTTCTCAAAAACATATGCAGAAATTGAGAGAAGATGCTTTCCCAATGCCGGACAGCTAATTGAAGGTTAATCGTATGTCTTAGTTGACTTTTATTGTCCTGAGTAGATGGCACTTTATATAATGATGCTATGAAAAAAAATCTGGAAATGAATGTAGATTTTTTAAACTTTCAAGGAATGATGCTCATATCCTTCATATACTGGAAGAGAAGACACTGCAAGTGCCACCCATCCCCTTTCTAAGTCACTGCAAAGAAACTCGAATTCATTCTTGAGGATATTTTTACCTCTCTCGACCCATTTTTTTTTAGCTAGACTCCATGGTATTTTGTATTTGTCTCTCTGAAGAGTTGGAAGCATAATTGGGTGGCTTTTGATCAGGAAATGCCTGTACCCACATACCCAGGAAGAAAACACTTTTCATCAAGAGTGACCTTTCAGTACACTGTTGACATTTTTGTCTCTTGCTTCATAAGAGATAACTTCCCAATTTATTGTGGAGAGGTTTTTCAATCTGGCTGTCAGTGAAAATAAACTTTTAGTGTATTATCAAATGAGGTCTTTCTTCTCTTGTTGACTGGGTGTTTATTAAGCAACACACCACGCGAGTATCTGGATCTCTCTCTACTTCAACTTGAGTTAGGCTTGATCTTTCCAGCATTCAGTTTTAACAACCGTTCCACAATATAATGTTTTAAGTGAGACTCAAGGACAATAAAACAATATCTTTAAAGAAAAGTCAGTAGAAATTAAGAAATTCTAACACATTTTCCTTTTTTTTAATAAATACATAAAGCTCTTTGCCATTTCCCTCAATTATTTTGATTAGCATGATAATAGGATCTTTTAAATCATCATTGTACCAATTTTCACAGCCTGATGTAAAAAGACTCATTTCACAGAAATAATCATGATTAGCATTGATAGATGAATGTTGATGCCATAACATAACAGTATAAGGCATATTTACACCATCTTAACATACAGAAACACCATACACCTACACAAAAGAACCACAGATCTGGAACAAAGGAAGTTCAATCTCCTAGACAGCTTACATTGATAGGCTTTGCCTGAAACTATATATATATTTATATATAATTTTTGCTTTTTTAAATATTTTTTCTTTCATAGCGACGAACAGATCTTCCTTATTTCTTGTGATTTATTTGTAACATCGTGTTCATGCAAAAATAATACTTATTTATTGCATTAACATTTAAACAGTTGTAGATTTGGGTTCTAAAACCTTCACATAAAATTTTACTTCATGTTGCTTCATCCACATTGTTGTCTGAATTGTTGTGATATGAAGATTCTTTTGTTTAGTGAGTTACAGAATGACAAACATGTCCAGTCGACCACAGTTCAAAAATCAAGATTCTTAAGTTTCTTGATCATGCACATTATACGTTCATTATCACAAAATGGCTTGGATCAGATAGATACACCATTTTGACACACATTTGTTGGTTTCATTTTTAAAATTATGTTTCTAAAAACAACAACAAAAGTAATGAAAAAAAAATACTGTCCCACATCCACGGTTCACAAAAAGGAAGAGCAGCAGGAATCACACCCACCAAGAGTCAGGTGGTGATGTCGTAGTAAACATCGAATGCCATGAAAACAAGCCAGGAACATCATCCTTACTACAACCCGTACTTTTGAAGCAGTTCAGATTGCCACTGGCGTTTGCGCTCTGGGAAGCAATCTGGAATGTGGATTTTTTTGAAATCCTGAATACACTTTTTCATTTCCTCTTCCACGCTTAGCTTCTCGCAGACCTTCTTTTTGGAGAGATTTGTTTCTCGGGACTTGCTGATGAGTGACTGAAAGAGTTCACTGTTTCTGCGCTTGTCTGGTGGTGGCATCCACTGCACTGGTGCTTTTTTGGAGGGCCGATCCAGGGTTAAGGTGTTAGGCTGGTGAGCGGCAGCCTGCTGGGCGTTGGGCGGGTTGTCCTGTGGCGTACTGGCCTCTGAGTGGCTGTCACAGCTGGATGTGGAGAGCTCGTTGCAGGAAGTCCCACTCTCACTTCCTTTGTCTGTGACTTTGTCGTGTTTCCTGTCTTCATCTTCCTGTTTGGGTGATACTATTTTCTGAGGTGGTCCTAAGGAAGACAAGTAAGGGGAAGGATAGAAAAACTGAATTAGTACATGTGTGTTTTCTATTTATGACAAGTACATCTACCTGAAGAAAAAAAGTGTTGCTCTAGCCTGCTTTGGAGATGTTCAACAGCAACTGTTAGCTTTTCACTGTACAAACATGCTACAAGCCAATTCACTACTGATACCAGAAATCTTTTAGAGCTATACCTAATGACCTTTCAATAAAAGACCATGACTCTCATCATGCTGAAAGGAAGTTCTTTGCTCATTTGGTTTCTGACTCCTATTGGAGCTTGTGAAGAGGACAAACCTACAGATCCAAAACAGCAGGCTCTCCATGACACAGGAAGTCAACAGGATATCCATGAGGAGCCCCAGTGAGAGCCCATTTTTGGTGGTATAGCAGAAACCAGAGGCCTGAAGCCAGACCAATGACTCCTGCCAATGAACACTTGCAAGTAAACATGAATGGACTAAAGGGTAAACTGTGTGACTCAAAAGGCCACACTACAGCTTCCACAACAAGGTTCTTCTTCTTTTTTTGTTTTTGTTTTGTTTCTTTGTTTTATTTGTTTGTTTCTTGTTTTTCTTTTAAATTTGGTTTTGACTGGGGGAGGTTGCAAGGGCATAGGGTAGATTTCAGGAGATGGGGAGATGAGTAGGATTGAAATGATGTGAAATCCACAAAGAATCATTAAAAGTTAAAAATAAAAGATGCCACATACAAACATTCCCCAAGTCTTATTTCTGCATCTCTAGAAGCCCTGATCACTTTTGTGACAATCACAGCCATAGATGCTGTCCTTTGAATGCTTATTTTCCTCTGTAAACCAGGAAAGTGCCATTGCTCAGTTTTGCAATGCAATGAGCTCAGCCCAGAGATATAATCCCATTGTTAGTGCTCCCAAGTGGGAGGCTGATTTAAACATAATTCTAAAATTTTTCATCCTGTTTCCTTGGAGAATTATGAAACTGCTGTAATCTTAATATTATGAAGACCATAAATAGTTAAAAAAGAGTGCTCCTCCAAAACATAGGGTCTTGCTATTTGAGGTAAAATACATAGGAGGACAATTTTCAAAACGGTTAGTTTTCCATAGGGTATGCAACATCATTCAATAAATGTTAAAGGGAGGTCCTAATCCCACAGTAGAATCAAAAAACAAAAGAAAACAACAACAACAACAAAACTAAAATATGCTCAGTCTTGGAAATAAGCTGTTGAAATATTTAAAATAATGATCATGGAAATTACAATTTTAACTGCATTCTTAATGTTTTTACCCACAGATGAGTGCAGCTTTCACCCTGCATTGAAAAAGTTTCTTTTAGCAAAAGATGGATGTCTTAACACAAAGACACAACTGGCCAAAATGCAGAGAACAAGCGACTATGGGTGCCCAGCCCCAAATGAAACATCAACAATACAACCCCTTAATTTTTTTTCTATTATGAAATTCTCTAAGTTAAAATGATAAAATGACTAAGAAGGAACACATTTACCATGGATATAAATTAGTCCCTAGAAGAGAAAAACAATTTCAATTTCTACTTCTAGAATAACAAATTACAAGTACAGCTTTCCATAGGCTCAATGAAATTGAGTCCTAGAAGAATGCAATCAACTTATATCAGCTCTGTTATACATATTCTTAGTCTTGAAACCCAGGCAAGAGAATGTTAAGGTTGCATAGTATGTTCACTGTGGGTTTACAGTCTAGTTCATCAGCATACAAAATTTGGCTTCTCTGGATACGTTTTTAAATCTGGGAGATTGAATTTCCTGGTGTTTAAACTTCCAAAACTTTTTTTTGAGGAATCAATACATGTGGAGTATTTTGATTGATTCTGGTGTGCTCAAATGTTAATTATTTTTGCTTAGAATATGTAACTCTGGGCTGTTGATCATGGAAATGAGGCACTTATTTCTAATTCTAGCTCTGTGTATATTAACCATGCACAGATTAATAAGTGTTTAATTTTGGTTTCTCTGAACCCAAGCTTTTAGTGTATCTGTTGAAATGAAATGAAGATGACCATACCTGCTCATATGGGCTGTGGTAAAATGTAAATGAGGGGGTAATATATGTGTAAGAAATTTGTAACCTTTAAAATTCTATTTTAGACAAACTATTATTGGTTCAGAGTCTAAATTCATCTACCATAAGTATTAAACTTTTACATCAGAGAAGAAATTTGTTTAAGAAAACAAAGTCTCCATCATGTGTTCCAAAAGTGCTAACTCAAAGCAACTGTAGAACTAGGTATGTCCTTAGTGGCAATGTGCTTGCTTAGGAAGAGCAAATCTGTGTTGGAGAACTGGCATTGCAAAAATAATAGTAACAAAAAACAACAATACACACTATTATATCAAGTAAAGTAGAATAGAGGATATCACAATAGCCCCAAATTTGTTGAATTCAACTAAATAAAGGTTTGATGGATTTTATTGGGCTTTCTTACATTGCAATAAAAAGGAAGAAAGTGATAACTTTCTCAGCCATTTGGGAAGTGGTACAGAAATTCAGTGTCAGTTCTTATATCTGTCAAAAGGCCATGCAAGCTCTGTGAAGTAATGTGGCTACATGCTGTGGGATAATGCTTCTGTACACTCTTTTAATAAAATGCTGATTGTCCAGTAACCAGGCAGGAAGTATAGGTGGAGCAAGCAGATGAGGAAAATTCTGGGAAGAGGAAGGCTAAGTGAGGAGACACTAGCCTGCCATCCAGGGAGCAGCATGTAATGACACACAGATAAAGCCACGGAAAATGTGGCAACATAGCAGTTAACAGAATTTCAATGTAAGAACTAGTTAGTGGAAAGCCTGAGCTAATGGCCAAACAGTTTTAGTTAACATAAGCTTCTGTGTGTTTACTTGGGGGACACAAGTAGGAGAGATTTGTCCCGACTGCCAGCTGGCTGGGACACAGGAAAACTTCAGCTACAGATATACTCAGTCATAAGACCATAGTACAGTTAGTTTAATGCAGGAGTGCTTCTAAATGAAGTCTATGTACAACTGCATGCCTTGCAAATTGTACTTTAATCTCTTTACATGCATAGCAATGATCAAAAAGACGGGTATATAAAATTTTTTCAGCAGGAGATGTAATTCCCAGAAAGGAAATTACCTTTTAAAGGTGCTAAACTCAACTCTGTGTGAATGGTAATGTGGTTCTTAAAAAGAACGAGCAAACCCATCTTAAGTAATTTAAGTGTTAAACAGTTGAGTCAAAGAGAAGAAAAACAAAGGTTTGTGATTCCACAAAACTTTGTTGAATGTCTATATGTGTGGGAAATAATTACTTAGAGGAGACTGAAAAGTTCACCTGATCCCTGGCAATCATCCTGGTATCAGTTATTCCTAACTTGTCAGGTAGATAAGTATATATGTAACTGAAGCTTAAATAGCACATGTACAGATGTGAAAAACTATGATGTGATTTATTGAACTAAGAAACAGGAAGCATTTTTAATTAATTATTGCAATTCCTACTCTGAATTGAAACGGAGGAGAGGAATTCATCTTCAAGTAAAAGACTATTTAAATGAAGAAAATGTAATGGGTATTAGAAAAAATGAAGTCATTTTTGTATGTTTCTACTATCTTTATGGAAATTACCACATTTATAGCTGAAGAGGAATTAAAGAAGAATCAAGATTGCTTGATAAAATCTTAAGGAGTCATATTATTTTATATTTACCTAAATTATATATAATTATTAGAGTATTTAATATGCTATATATAATTTTAAGTAATATCTTGACATTCAAGCTGACAATGCTCCCACAAGGGCTATAGACTACCAAATTAAAAAAAAAAAAAAAAAACAGTCATGAGCAACCCTTATTCAAATAATTGGTCAGGGTAATCTAAGTGACTGTCAAAACAATACGGCAAAACAATGTTGCCCTTGGTTGCCTCTCAGAGGTTAAGGTAAGTAAGTCCCTACTATTGAAGACATTGTACACTTAGGTTATAGAACTCAGATAATCTGAGACAGATCTGACCTGGAAACCTCCTTCCTGTGATCTAGCTTTCATAGTGTTAGAAAATATTAAGCAAGATGTCAACGATAGGAAGCAGTCAATAGGTCTATACAATTGTGATGCCTCTGAACCACGACACTGACCAGCATGGCAAGATATTCCTAAAAGAACAATGATGGTACTCATAGATAACTCATAGGTAACCAACAGCTGTCTTGTAGGAAGATAAGGCCTACAAGGCTGAGAGAAGAGTCAACCTGGAGTCTGCCTGAAGAGGCACTGTCAGAGGTCCTTACCATGCCTAGCCAATAATAAGTGACCAAGCAATGTCACTGGTTCCGACAGGTGCTGTCAGAGGTCCTGATCATGCTTAGCCAATGAGGGGCAATCACACAATGTCAGTGGATTAGGACACAACCTGGATGCTGGGAGGAGGGCATATAAGGCTCTTCCCATTGCTGAATAAATGAGTCTGCTGCTTGCCTTTTATCTGACTCCGGGTGTCTGTGCTGTTGACACTGTGCTTTCTCGCCCCCTCCCCAAGGGAGCTGTTAGGACTGGCACCCAATCAAGTTTTGGTTGTCTCCCTCCCCTTACTCTCCGTGCTGGACAGCACCTCCAAGATGGTGTGTTTTGGTGAGAAGACCCCTCAGTGTTGTGTGGTTTTAGTCTTTTCAGCAGGTAAGCTTTGGGACTCCCATTTCTTTCCTTCTTTTGTGTCGTCTGTCCATCCATTTAGGAAGGCATATTTTTTTTTGTTTTGGTTCACCTGGTGCCTCCACAAAAGGGCTGACTCTCCAGGAAGTGGAACCAAGGCTTGGCCCCCGACTGAGCACGTTCTTTCATCCAGACACATTGTTTGGGCATGCAGCTGTGGCCTAAAAGCACCATGGAAGTCCCCCACTAAGCACAAAACATGAAGGTCCAACACAATTTTCCACCCCTGTTGACTGCCATTTTCTCTCTGACTGTTGCTTGCCTGCTGTCTTCCTCTACAAAACGGGCAACCTCTCCATCACCTCCATCCCTTCCATGTCTGATCTCTGTATGGCATCTGATGAGGAGGAGGAGCCAGACAGTTCAGGCCCTGTGAAACCTGCTGAGGAGAGCACCACCACAGTTGACACCATAGGTGCACCTTCCCTGTCAGTCCCACTCCCCCCTCGGGAGGGAGGCTACACCTCCCCTGTGGCACCATTGGAAGGAAGTGCCACAATGTCCACCTGCCCCTGAAGGTGGAAATTTCCTCAGGCTGAGGTATGCCCCCCCCAGCCACTGTAGCCTCAAAGGCCAGCAGAAGTCTTTCTGGTCAACCTGGGACAAAAGGCCACCAATCAGCCTTGGATTCCCACGCCCATAGCTGAAAAAGGTTGGCATAACATAAAAAGACTATTTGATCCCTCCTGGATGCTCACATATGCCTTAATTGGCAGGGTGGTATTGTTAGTCCTTATTCTCTTTAAATATCTCCTCTAACATGTTTGACAGCAGCAGGAAGCAACTAAGGTGACTCTCCAGTTGTTAATGGCTCTTAGGCATCCTTCTTACAGTCCTCCTCAGAAGGCTATGCATGCCTGGTTATCTGAAATTCAAAAGCTACTTCCTAGACCCCCACCCTGGCAGTACTTCAGGAATGGATGCTCTTTGAGGGCTGGTAGTCAAAGCCAGGTAAGAGCTTGTTTGGCAGGCCAACCTAACACAGGCACAGTCCAGTTGTGGAGCCTTCCTGAAGCAGGGTCAACAAGGCCTGAGCAAAGAACTCTGGCTTTCACTGAGTGCCCATGTAATAAATAGAAAAGGGTGGCATATGTAGGAAGATAAGGCCTAGAAGGGCAGGAGATGAGCCAACCTGGAGTTTGCCTAAGGGCCTAGCAACAGGCACTGTTCGATGTCCTGATCATACCTAGCCAATGAGGGGCAACCATGCAAAGTCAATGAATAGGGACACAGCCTGAGTGCTAGGAGGAGGGTATATAAGGCTCTCCCCATTGCTGAATAAACAAGTCTGCTGTTTGTGATTTACCTGACTCCTGGTGTCTGTGCCATTCACATAGCACCTTCTCACCCTCCCCCAAGGGAACCATTAGGACCCAGCAACACTGTCTTATTAGAATTAAGATGTGCTCAACAGGAGTAAAATCATACCTTGTATTAGAAACATCCAACTACACATGTAGTGGGGTCATGGATCTTAGAAGAGAACCTATTATGACCACTTTACTAGACCACTGTAATTCTTAACTATATTCTGAAACTTATCCTTATACCCACAGATAAGTGTTGCTCTTTCCCCTCATCAAAGTAACTTCTTTTAACATCGAGTTGAATTCATTAAAGAGTACCACAACTGGACATAATTCAGAGATCAATGGATCATAGGGAACTCAGCCTCTGTGGACACATGTTCAACATAACTCCTGAACCTAACTCAAGGAATATTTCAAAGAGGATCTGAAAGATTGAAAGAAACACAGAACCAAGAATTCTGCACTGAGACTATGTATCCTAAAAATGGCTGCCTAAAGAGCCCTGAACATGGACAAAACCAATAGATGTACTAACATGAAAGTGTGAAATTCTCAGCGTTCCACCCCTATACAAAGAAATGCAGGCAACTAGTGACTTCTACTAGAGAAGAGAATTAGCCTATTACAAAGATGAGCCCCCTAACTACTTATTCAATATGAGACAGTCATCCCTAAAATCATATATATATATATATATATATATATATATATATATATATACATGCAACAGAAATAGACTGTGTGTGTGTGTGTGTGTGTAAAAAGAAATGTGACCATCAATTTCAGAGGAAGACAAAGGTTGGGAGATATTAGAAGGGTTGGAGGGAGGGCATATAGGAGGGACTGGAGGGAGGGAAGGAAAAGAAGGAAATGATGTAATTGTATTTCAATTAAAATATATTGAATAATAAAGAAAGAGAGAGTGAAAGAAAGGAAGGAGGAAAGGAAGGAAGAAAGAAAGCTATGAAGGAAGGAGGGAAAGAAAGAAGGCAAAAGAAACACGTGATTAAAAGGAACATTGCTACTTCTTGTATTTCCTATGAGCATGTCCCTTACTTAGTCTTATAATTAACCCAGTGATTGATTTTTTATTGTATTTATTTATAGTGTGTCTTTCAGTCCAAAATCCAGACTCTTTGAAGACAGAAACAGTGCCTTTTGTATGTGTGTTTCTATGGTCCTTTGATCAGCGAGATTGTTTAATGAAAGCCATGAAATGTTCTTGCCTCTGAATTTGTGTAGTACTTAAATTAACCCCACTGTTCATCTGGCACCTTGTATTCAGCACTTGGTATTTTATTAAATATCTTTCTACTGACTCTAAAGTTGTGAGTTAATCATGTTTCCATCTTTGTAACAAACTACCTGAGATAACTATGAGGATGAAAGATTTGTTTTTGTTCACAATTTCAGTTGCTTCCATCGTGATCAAAAAGCTCCATTGCTTTGAGTCCAGGAAAAGGCATGTATTCATGGCAAAGGGTAGGTGGTAGAGCATCTCACTTCATGGCACCAAAGGTATTCACTTTATGGCATCCAGGACGTATAAGACAAACAAAAGATAGGCTCCCCAACATCAACAATATTGGGTGGTTTTTGAATCTTTAAGGGGTTAGTCAACCTCATGGAGAAATATTAAATCATTGGAATGTTAAATTCATTGGAATTTAACGATGTTGGAGAGCCTATCTTTTGTTTCTCATATGGGCTTTTGGGAACCTTTTACAATCTGAATCATAACATGTTATCAGAATGCCCCACCACCCTGCAACAAAATGTGGATCTCACAGCCACACAATGGTGACCTGTCTCCCTTAAAGAATTATCATTTTTAGAAGCTCATGGGTTGTTGATTATGTTTCTTTGTTTCACTCAGGTAGTTTAGAAAACTGATTTATATTATCTCTAAAACTATAAGAAAATGCATAAGAAAATGCAATGTAGCATTAGGATAAGAAAATATATTTGCTCAGTGGAGTGTATATTAAAGGAGGTCTCTAACAGTAATCTTTTTTTCTACTTTTTATTGAAAATAGATTTTTTTCATAAAATATATTCAGATTATGGTTTCCTTTCCCTCAACTCCTCCAACTTATTGCTTTCTTCTTAAAAAACTCAAAACATCCTAGGTATGGGAGCATGCACAAGCCTGGTCTACATAAGGAGTTCCAAGATCGCCAGGGCTATGTAGAGAGGTTTTTTAAAATAATAGATAAATAAATAAGAAAAAATAAATATTCAAAGCCGGTTCCAAATACTGCTTTGAGACTAAAACCTTCTCATAATTTGGTGCATTTTTTTCCTCTTAGTGACCCACAAGTAGTTTGCTTATGTCTGTATCAAAGTACCAAAGTTATTTTGCTTTAAATAATAGTTTTCCTGTTTCAGATTTGACCCTATGTTTTGTCTCAACATACCTACACCACATCCACACCATATACATACACTGAGCACAAACTACACACACACACACACACACACACACACACACACACACACCTTATTACTATATTTACCTAGGGTCAGATATCTTTATTGTAATTCCTAATGCACAACCAAGTAATAGCTACAAAATATTGCAAAATCACATATGAGACAGGTTCATTTTAAAGACTTTTTTTCTATTGTGTTTTGTATTATACAAACTTAAAAATATAGACAAAGTATAATCAGGCTCCAGTGATGACAGAAATGAACAAAACCCCAGGGTACTGAGTAAAATCAACCTCTGGCAGTGGTCCATGAAGAGATCATCACAGTATGTAGTTAGTAAACACATCACTTTTGGGGGAAAGTCCTGCTTTACCCTTCAGTTTATTTAAGAGAAATAAGTACTTGAAGACCATGCACAATGAGGAAATTGTTTTCTCTGCTCTGCACAGCATGTGAATTCTGTGCCGCTTCCATGGTTGCTAGTGACACTTGCAGCTGTGTGTGTCTGGAGAAAATGTGTTGAGTCTATTTGTCTTGTCATCTGCAAAATTGTTAGAGAAACTTCACCAGGGCTCTATATTTAAGAATTACCTTAATGCTGCACCCATGGAAGCTAAGATTCTATGCTTTATTACCATTCTGATGCCTAAAACAAACTAACAGATGACAGACATAGAGTTGCCAGTTCCCTTTGGGATCTTTGAATCAAGACTGTGGAACCA
>CABHPQ010166531.1:0-12269 GCA_902168405.1 Peromyscus aztecus
AAAAAAAAAACAAACCACAATTCTTTCTTTAAAAGTTTAGTGCTAAAGTTATTATGTAGCATTTTATGAGAAGATAAAGTGTTCCTTTTCTTCAAATATCCCCCATAAACTGCTGAGTTATCAAAGTGCTCCATAAATAATGTAAGCCACTTGCCCATCATTAACAGATACAACTGCTAAGTGGACAGAAAATTCAATGAAGCCCTTTTATGAAGATCACAAGGCACACACTTAGCACAACTTGCTGACCCTGCCATGAAAAATTACTATCTCCTGAAACCCCAGCTAGGTCCTTTAACTTTGGAAAATGAAGAGTTGGGTTTTTAATGGGAGGCCCTGCACACTGAATAAAACTCTGACTCTACTTGAGAACTGATCTGCAGAGAAACATTTGTCTCTAACATTCAGAGCACAGTCTTCCAATAACGACATCCTGGGCAAGGATTCTGAGCTCTTTTATGAAATCTGCTTGTAATGATGCCAAATTAAATGCTAAGCCAGATCCAATAACGGTCATATTGTTATTCATGGTATGTCATGAATCATTGTTCATGCATCTTGATTCTACAATGAGGAAGAGGTCACTCAGGCATATTCACCTTGCATTGGTACCACAGAGTTGGGTTAGGGAATGCAGCCTAGGGTATCACCTTGCTGACTTTATAAATCTAATCAAGGCAACTGCCTACAGAACAGGTGTGGTGAAGTCCATCAAATGTTCAGGTATCCTGTCTGATGTTTTCTCCAACAGCCCAAACTGAGGTCCAATTTTTTGTTCCTAATTTTCTAAGCAATAACAACTGCATGCCTACACTGATATCTGTAGTGAATGTATGGCTCTGGGTAGTGCCCATGAATCCCCTTCTTAGGATACTCTTCAGCAGTCAGGTGGTGCTGTGTTCTGGAATGTGGAGTCCCTTTCATCAGGTTCTCTGGAATACTTGCTGGTTCTTTCCGAATGGTGCACAAGTTGGACTCTAGCAACTCCAAATGTTTCACTTCTTTCACAATGTGTGGTCTAACTTTGACTTTTTCTTTCACTCAGTCATAGCTCAAACTGCCAAAACGTTTTTGCCTGACCAATTTGCCAGAAGATGTTAAGCATTATGTGCCATTTTCTAATGATATGACCCACCGTGATCAGCCTCCACAGGACTCAAATGTGCTCCCCTGGAAAAAAAAAAAGGTAATGTACTTTCTAGGGAAATTTTATTATCCCTTTCATCCAGATGCCCTTCTTTTCTGACCAACTATATCAGAATAAGCTTTGGGGCATGTTAAAAAGCGGGATGGTATGCCTCATTCCCAGATTTAGCCAATTACAATTTTGGAGAATGAGGCTTAGGGATTTTTACTTTTATAAGCTTCCAGATGGTCCTGTGCACAGTCCAGCCTGAGAATCACCCAGGGTAGATTTAATCTAATGCTCCTTTCTGCCCTGATGTTCTGAGAATATTACTAGTGCACATCACAAAGGAGCATCCAGAAGGCCACTTGCAGCTGCTGCCACCTCACAAACCATGGCAAGACTGTGCACAGAGAATGCTGGACATGATGGAACTCCTGAGGACTGGAAACAACAGATATGGATTCAAATTCAGTTTCACCTCTGGATCTGCAGTCTTATATCAATGGGCTAATTGCTAGAGTATCTGTTTTATTTTTATCTTCAAAGTCAGGATAAAACTGTTGCTTCCAAGATTACAGAGAGATCAAGAAAATTGATGATTCTATAGGAGTTTGTGCCTAGTCATATCCCCCTAACATTGAAATAATTTAATCAAGGCCAACTGCATTCCATTTTTCTATTTGTAAAATGATGTGAAGGTTACTTCTGGGTTGTGGGTTGTTGTGAGGATCATGCCGGATGGGGGAGAGAGACTATGTGTAGCCACATTGTGAGGAACATGGGCTCCAAATCCCTGTACCTGCCTTGGAAGAGGCACAGATTCAACCTGAGAATAGGGTCTTGAGGCTTTTTGCAAATGCTATTAAGCTATTCAGTTCAAGGTGAGGGGATTATCCTGGATTATGTAGAAGAACTCTTGTGGTGTGACTGTATTGTTTCCTGAAGAAGTGTGAATAAATGTTTATTCACTTCAGTAGGACACTGACAATAGGCCGCACAATGATTCCATTACAGGGGCATGAGTGAAGGGTTACACATGAGAGTGTGAGTGACCCGAAGACAGCTACAGAAGAGCCCACTCCAACATGAGTGACAACGCATGAGATGTATCCCTGGAGCTTCTTGTATAATGTGCACACAGCTCTACCAAAGAGTCTCTGTTCTCCAGCAATTGTTCAGTGCTTTATGGGGAGAGGCCTTGTAATTTTTTGGAACTTTTTGAGCTTCTTGAGTCTTACAAGGGCCTCTCCCTCCTTGGAGGAGGGAATGTGTTGTTTCAGAGGAAATAGTTGAAATAGTTACATAACACTCTACCTCTTCCTCCAGCATTCAGCGCCTTCTCCCCACTTTTGTGCTCTTGAGGCTTTGTAAGGGTTGATCTAGATGTCTGTCAACTCTATTCTATTTATGGCTTAGCACTGGAATACCATGCAACAATGACAGTCATTTATTATCAGTAGCTTGACCATTTATGAATCTCTATAATAATCCCCACACACTGCAAAAATGAAACATTTCTGTTCACAATCAATGATAGTAGCCATAATAATCTATATATCCACATTACATCCATTTAACCAAACAATAGGAGTGCCCTCCCCACTTGAGCCTATGATTTCCCCAATCATTGCTTTGGCCACAGCTTACATTGCCATACATGAGTCCCCTCCTGTGGAGTGGCCTCGAATCTAATAGGAAACCAATTGGTTGCACCTCTAACAGTCATGCTACTATTGTACGAGGAGACACAACTTTTTCAGCATGTTGGTAGTGTAGTATGCAAGATCCATAACCAAACAGTACTGACAACCACAATTCTAGCTCTGGAAGCCTGGCTAGTGCCTCTAGCACAATGGTTCTCAACCTGTGGGTCATGACCCATCTGGAAGTCATATATCAGATAGCCTGCATATCAGATATGTATATTACAATTCATAACAGTAGCAAAATTACAGTTATGAAGTAGCAACAAAATAATTTTATGGTTGGGAGTCACCACAATGTGAGGAACTATATTAAAGGGTTGCAGCATTAGGAAGGAACCACTGCTCTAGCACTATAAGAGCCAGCCAGCAGGGAGGGAGTTCCCAGGTCAGTCCCAGCCTGATTTGTCATGTCCCTTAGTGTGCAGAGTCTTCACCAAGAGTATCTTCATCTGCAGTCAAACAAGCACTAGGGTTGACAGCATGCCACTGGTTTGTAGGGCCCTAGGGGCCTCTCTGGCCAAAGTCCTATAAGGAAGTAACTCACCCCTCAGCACAGGAATTTTTATTCAATAACCTTACAGCTTCTTGGAATGCCCTTTTTGATCCACGATGTCTTTAAAACAAAATAAAACTCTGTCTCAGCTGCTGTTCTTACTGTTCTTCCAGCTGCTTTTCAAAACTAGTAAGTTTCCCAAGGGCTGACATTACATAATAAGACATATGTAATATATAATAAATACATACATTACATAATAAAAACCTGTCTTTTTTTTCTCTTTGCTCTTTTTGGGGGCCTGCCACGCAGCTCCCAAGTAAATACACACACCACGGAGGCTTATTCTTAATTATAAATGCACAGCCTTAGCGTGTTTCTAGCCAGCTTTTCTTAAATTATCCCGTCTATCATTTGCCTCTGGGCTTTTACCTTTCTCTATTTCTGAATACCTTTCTTCTTACTCTGTGTCTTGCTCTGTAGTTGGGTGGCTGGGTGGGTGGCCCCTGAAGTCCTTTCCTCCTCCTTCTCTTCTCGCCCCTCAATCCTTTTCTTCCCAGATTTCTCCTCCTATTTAGTCTCTCTGCCTGCCAGCCCTGCCTATCCTTTCTCCTGTGTGGGTATTGGCCATTTAGCTCTTTATTAGACCAATCAGGTGTTTTAGACAGGCAACATAACACAGCTTCACAGAGTTAAACAAATGTATCACAGAAGAATGCAACACATCTTTGCATCATTAAAACAAATGTTCCACAGCATAAATAAATGTAACATACCTTAAAATAATATTGTATAACAAAAACATTTTTTTTCCAAAGGCAGGATCTCTGAATGCCTACTACCATTTTTTTTCCAAGTAGGTGACAATCCATCTTGAGAGTTAGCAGCTAAATCCATTTTTAAAATAGTAAGATACTATATAACAGGAAAATAACCTCTTCTATCAATGGTTTCTTCAAAATAATAAAGCCAATGTAATGGTGGGGATGGATGGTACACCTTATTTAACTTCTCATACTCTATAATATTCTGCACGAACCATCCTACTTCCTTTCACTGGGATTCTATAGTTGGATCACCATGCATCTCCTTGACTCCAGCTGGCTTTGTGGTGTGAGTTAAGGGTGATATGAGAGCAGGGCCATGCTCTTGCTAGTCATGCCTCCAGCTGGAGCTAACTTCTGGGTCTGTTAGGATCCAGGGTCACATCACAGCTTCCACCTCTCTGTTGGTCATGCCTAGCTGCTGAAAGAATCTTGAGCTGTGTGAACAGTCTCCATCCACAGTATATTTTCTTACAAGGTAGAAATGCACACATAATCTGAGGGGAAGAGCTGGCCACTCCTAGGACAAAACATTTTTGCATGCCCTGTTTTATCATTTATGTCTTTTGTGAATAGTTACTCAAGCTTTAAAGCCTTCTAAAAGCTCACTAGCACAGGATTTGACTTTCTGTCAATTTTACCTTAGAAACTTCAGTACTGCACAAATCTTTTCATTTGTTTTGGAGTGACCTGAATAGACCTCTTTGACCAATTTCCCCTCTTCTAATCCCCTCTTGAGTGCTTTAGCCGCTTACAAAACTGATTTATGTGTAAGTCTAAATCATTCTGATCTGTGAGAGCCTCTCCCACCCTGTAAAGGTGACATGCCAACATGAAGTTCTGCAAAGTCACTCAAGCCCCATACCATCTTCCAGGTCACTATTAAATTGGTTTTGTTGTTGTTTTGTTTTTTGTTTTTTGACCTGTGTATTCAGTCTTATTGGGCCAAGTAAGCTGGGCATCAAACACCATCTCTCCTATGTCCAATTATTTCAGTAATGCCTTTTCTTTCTCTGTTGTCTTCCAGGCCCTGCTAACCAAGGGAATCTCAATTAGCAATAACATTGTATTGCTGTGGCATATCTTTCTGTATGCTGTGAATATGTGTTGCTCTGATTGGTTGATAAATAAAGCTGCATTGGCCTATGGCAGGGCAAGATGGAGCCAGGTGGGAAAATCCAAGAGAGATAATGAAAGGAGAAAGGAGAGGAGAGGGAGATGCCAGCCCACTGCCCAAGGAACAACATGCCAACAGACTGGTAACACCACAGCCGTGTGGCAACATATAGATTAATAGGAATGGGTTAATTTAAGATGAAAGAGCTAGCTAACAAGAAACCTTACACATAGGCCACACAGTGTGTAAATAATATAAGCCTTTGTGTGTTTACTTGGGACCAAGTGGCTATGGGAAGCAGGTGACAGAGATTGGTCCTGACTGCAGGGCCAGGCAGGACCAGAGAAACTGCCAGTTACCTACTGGATTGTGTGAGCCGGCCAGTCAGGGGTTGGTTTCCCTCATGTTGAGTCAGATTATACAATCTTTGTCTCAATCAGGGATGAGTAGTTACATTACTCAGATTCTCTGTTTCCATGGCTCCCAAACAGAACACATCTTCTCCCATGTCCCCACAACCTCACAAACCAGGTTGTCAAGAGCTTTCCCAATACTTGTTTTTAAAAATCTTTCCCTATTCAAGCAATGATTTTCTTATTAAGGCTCCCATCTGCATGGTGAACATGGATTTTCCCCCCTTCCTGATATTAGAGGTCAAGCCTATCACTTCTATCTTGCTGTATCCATCTTCTACTGTCCAATTCTCCCCATGAGTTCCAAGTTTTGTATACAATTTGTATTTCTGCTGCCCCCCCCTTTATCCTTCCCTCTATTAAAAAAAGGACAAGCCAACATCTCCATCTCTTCTTTGTATACATTTCCTACAAATCAAAGACTGATGAGGGTAACATCTGCATATTTTCTTCTTGGTCTAATTCCTCCCTTACAAGGGTAAGTTATTTTTGGACATATAGCTCACCCTCATTACACATCTTTTCACCCCCAGCTAAAGCCACACAACTGCTTACAATCCTGTCCCATATGTGCTATTTTCAGAGACTGTGATATATTCTCTAGTCCATCAGCCATTTTGAGGGAATCCCTATGTACACATGACAGATTCTATTCATCAATGAGATGTACCACCTCATGCCATATAAAGGAAAATGGCCGCTCTGGCCAACTTCCCCGAATGCCCTCCACCTTCAGACAGTTCAGCCTTCATTGCATATCTATCAGTCATACCACGGTGTTGGAAATCTCTGCTCTGGCCCCACCTCTCCCTCTCCAGACCCTGCACCTCAGAAAGCCACCAAGGGTCAGCTCCTCCGCTGGAGCTTCTCAAAGACCACACCTATGGGGTATTTAAGACCTCCTCCTTGGGAGCAGTCTCATGGTTTCCCCTCTTCCCCTGAGACCACTCAGGAATGCTTTGCTCAGATAAAACCTAGTCTTATTAATTCGGCCAGATCTGACTTATTGCATTGGTGGAGTTACGCACTACCAGAGGATGTTTTAAATATACTTATCATCGGGATTATGCAGCACAGCAAAGAGGCACACAACCCCTTATCACATGGTGGAGGCTATCCCACTGAGGCTCCACTCTGAGCTAGATAAGCGCTGGTCACATTTTGCATCACTCATTACAATGGCTGTGCAACTGCTCCTTCAAACACCCTTGCTTCAGTTGGTCCCTGTCCAGGCATTGGACATCACTGGAAGATGTAAAGAAATATCTAGTCACTCAAGACAGGGCACCAAATGAAAGACCACAGAAAAACTTCCACCCAAGTGTAGTTTGGTAAATGGTGCTACTTAGAGAAGTGTAAGTGAAGGCTTACTTACAGAGGCAGATGTGGCTCAAAGGCAGTTACATCACTGAAAAGCTTACCCCACCACAGGTGGTTCATGAAAGTTGCACCCATGGAATTCCCTCCCCAATTTACAGTCATCTTCACCAAACTATTTCTTTCCCCCCCATCAATTATTCATGGCATTATCTAGAGGGGACTCCTGAGCCTTGTAAGTTTCATAAACTTCATGGGACTCTTAAGTTTAATTAACTTACTCAGGCTTATGAACTTCTCTTCCCCCTAGGGAGAGCATGTTTTAATTTGGAGGAAATAGCTACACAACACTCTACAGGAAAGCATGATTAGATTTCTAAGAGACGGAGAGGGACTATACACCAGTCCCCCACCGGCCTCAGTTTTGCCTTCCAAGATTTTAGTTACCCGCAGTCAACTACCATCTATAAAAATATTAAATGGAAAGATCCCTTACTCATATTTTTAAAATCATACACCAGCTGGGTATCATGGTGAGCTCTAACATCACCCTGCTCCATCACACCTGGGCCCTATGAGATTCTTATCCAGCACATCTACACCATGGATGCTGTCTGCTGGCTAGTTATTTAGCAGTTTTCACACCATTATAGCATGTGTATACAGGGTTACATACTACCTGCACTCACTAGCTATCTTGGAACATACCCCTAACATCTAAGGTAGGAGCTACATCAGGATAGGAAACAAGTTGGGGAGGATAAGGTGATGGGATGTCAGAGGAGGCCATGAACCAAATCCAGAAGATGAAACAGGATCCACAACAGATTCTCCCATGGAGGCTCCAGAAGCACCAGAACTTTCAATATGGTTTTTCTTCTCTTAAGACTCATTTCATATACTGACCACCGTAACTATTAGGGAATACATTTCTATTACAGAATACATCTCTATTAAATTTATGGGAGGTGGAGGAAGGAGAAAGGAAGAGAAGGAGTTCAAAGCCAGACCCACCTACACAGTGAATCCAAGGTCAGCCTGGCCTACATGAGATCCTATCTTAAAAAGCACACCAAGCTCTCCTCACCCCTGACCAAATAAAAGAGGAAAGAAATAAAAGGGAAGCTTGTATGACTTGACTGATGGTACTTAACTGAAATTCAAATGATCATTTGAACTAATACATGTTCACTCCACCAGTATTTACTAGGTTAAGTACTCACTTGGCCAGTCTCAATACCAGACTACACACCTGCAGTTGTAGGTAGAAGCAACTTGGTTCAACTGACCACTATACAGCCAAGCCTATGGAACTACCATTCCAGGCAATTGCCTGGAACTACACTTAAGAAATTAGTAAGTTCTTGGGATCTATCATAAAGGAATTCCATGTCACATATAGTGTTCTTAAGTTCTCTTTCCGCCATCCCTAAAATTCCTATTTCACAAGCAGGATGCCTAACCTCTCCTACCTCCACCCATTTGTATAGCATCCAGGAACGGCAAGCAGAAAGGAAACTAAGGCTTCTTCAGCTTAGAACATCACTTCCACCTGCCTAGTTTTTAATTGTTTTTCTCTATGATCATCCCACTATAAGCAAATGACACAAGCTACCCACAGAAATGCAAATTTCACATGCACAACTCTTTATTCTCTCTAGCACTAATATGGCATACTCAATATTTGTTCTATCTTATAGTCCATGACCCCATAATTCCCTTCTCACCATCTACAAAAACTAGAAAAGATTGTATTCTGATGCATAAAGTCAAATGAAGTGGAGACTGTTTGAGGATGTGCTCAGTTGTGGAATCCTTGAGAGCAAAATGGTCCAGTTAAACTGTCACAGAGTTAATGTCCCCTGGGAAAAGACCATAGACTCAGTCCAATTATAATTAAAATATTTATTGATTACTGCTAGCAGGACAATAATCTCTGGGCCAAACTTGAGATCGCTGTGAGAAGGCAGGATGAGGAAAGGATTTTTAAAGGTGAAAACCACAAGAAGACCTTGAGTATCTGCACAAGCAAGTCAAGAGCTGTTTTGCTATTGTCAAGATTAGGTAGTCAAGGCAACCTGAATGTCTGAATAAACAGGTTACAGAAGCCAAAAAAAAAAAAAAAGCCATTAGTCATAACATAATGAGTCAAAGACCATGGCAGTACATTTCTGGGTAGGGGTCACTGAGTCAGGGTTACTTGGAACTTATCTCCCAGAGACTGGAGTCAAGGACAAATGGCTAGTGGGTACCAAGATGGATGCCTAGCATAAAATGGAGTTTTGTTAGCTATCACACTACGAAGAACAAGTGATCCATGTTTGGCTATGTCTTCTCTATGCTCACACTCAGGGAAGTGGAGGAGGGCTTTGCAGACCAGAGCATGTCTCCTGAAGCTTCCTTAACTCTACCATCAATTGTAGATACAGTAGCACACAGATTATAGCTTACAGGCCCCAACAGATCCACAAAGGTTCCCTGATTTTGAATTCCCTCTTAGCATCATTTTAATATTTCGGCAACCAGAGACTTCAAATCAGTTTTATTTACTGTTTGTTCTTTATGTCAATATGTGAGTTCACAATTTTTATGGAATTCTATAAATAGACTGGTGGTGAACATTATACTTCTTTTGTTTTCTAAAAAAAAAATGTTCTTTGGTAAGAATAATTGAAAGTCAGAGGGTACCTGTCTGAGGACTTTAAATAACTGGGTAGTTTTCACTTATCACTGGTAGAATCGTATGATGAATGAATAAAAGAGGTGTATTAATTCTCATAAGGCTGTTCCTTTGTCAACTGTTAGATAGACACTACAAAAAGATGCAAGGATCGTCTTAGCTTAGAAGTTAAAACTCCGAGTGTCCCAGAATCCTAGGGTTCAAATGCCAAGGTTCTGTCCTCAGGTTATGCTATCAGAGAGTTTGTGAGTAGATGAAGATGGAATTGAAGATGCAAGCAATTTTACACAGTACTCAAGAACTCATGGTTATTAGCCTATTGTAACACGTGAATATGTTGTAACTGAAGATGCCCTCCAACTAGACATAGCATGAAGATGCCTATGTTAAACAAATTGGGACACAAAAGACTTTACTCAGTGCACACAAGGGGAAACCATGCGGTGTTTCAGTAAAAGTGTTAAAGTCCACTATGGGTCTTGGGATTGTGCCTGGTGACGCGTGGGAAGGTGTAATGTGGACAGCAATATTAAAGATTGCTTCACACCTGAAATGCTCAAGCCAATGTCTGGAGGTAAGAGTCTAGACACATATTTCCAGACTAATACAGCAGGTTTCCTTCTTGACTACAATATTATGTAAAAGGTTCATTCAGGTCTTTGACCATGAACTTAAAAGTGACCTATTAGTCTATTTACATACCGATATAATTTATCAGTGTATCTGTGCCCCTACCCCAACTCTTCACTCATGCCTCAAGTGACCTAAGGACTGAGGACTGCCCTCTTGGATCATGGCAACTTCCCTGCCTAGGATCTGTAGGTGTAAATCTTGAGCTTGTTTCCTAGGGTGGTTGGCTGGATTTTCTCAGAACTCCAGGCAGAATGACAGGTAGGGTTCCCAATACCAGAGCAATGGTCAGGCACAATAAACCAAACAAAGTTCTGGTAAAAGCCACCAGATGCCTGGCCGGCAAATTATTTCCTGCTAGAGGACTCCAGTGAGTCAGTCATTTAGGTATCTGACTGTCCATTATGAATCCCATGAAAGATGACACATGCCTCCATCTGGCTCCCCTTGTGGCCTGTTATAGTGGTGTTTCAGCTCTCATAGAGGAACCCCAATTCAGTTGTGAGCTCTAAGGACTGGGAGGTACCAGGAAGTAAAGCTTTGCCCTGGGTTAGATGCTTTCAGAAACAGGGAATGCCACGCTAAACTACCTCAATTCCTCTCTTCTGAAGGAGGGCAGAGCAGATAGAGACAGCAGGATCTCAGTAATGAAGAAGAAGCCCTGATATATGTGAGCAGGATGGGAAGGGATGGGTCAGTTTGTGATTGGGATAATATTCTGCTTTCTCTGACTTTAGGCTAATAACAGAGTTCTTGTTTGATCCATCCTAAGCATCCAATGGCCCTTCTGACGTTCATGTTCTGTGAATTGTTTATGTCCATCAGGAAAGAAATGAAGCCCAGCTGGGAGCAGGAACTGGCTTCTGCGTGTCAAAGGATGCTTTTTTTCTTTTCTTAACAAAGTTCAAGGCTGTGGCTATTATTTAACAAGGACGCTTGTTGAATTGTGCTTTACCACAGTCTTTTCTTTAGAAACATAGGGAAATAATTAACTTGGAAGGTGATGTTTCAAATCACAGGATGCATAAAGAAAATGTAACAGGAAGGGTCTGTGCTAAAGGCATCAAATCTTGTGGTCAAATGTGCACTGGACGTGCTGAAACCATGATGCCGACTTCCATGAGACCAGAGGATGAAAGTCAGCTGAACACCACCGTTTGCATCTCTAGGCTTCCTGGCCCCGACACTATGTGAGCAGCCAACTCTCATTCCCACCATCATCCTTTCACTACCATGGTGAACTCTACCCACTGTGAACTCAAATAAGGAATTCCTCCCTTAAGTGGATCAGAGTAAGGAGAACAGCAACTAGTATAGGAACCCCATGATGATACCAGGGCAGTCTGAGCCACCTATAAGTGGGTATATCTAGAGCCCCACACATTCCTTCTTCAAGGCCAGGGGCTTTCCCGCTCAAACCAAGAGACCACATTGACTAGGGAATCCTTCACCTTTTATAAAGTCAGAGAAACCTCTTCAACAGGCTGCCTGAGCACCGCTCCCCCCCCCCACCCCCGGCAGCACGCGAACCCCAAGAAGAGACTCTCTGGGCCAGGCTAGGCTAGGAACACAATGGAAGAGACTGTAGAATCCTCTGGGACACAAGATAAATTGAACAGGAGAAAACAGCTGCTCAGAGACTGGGGCTCAGACTCTTATTGGAATAGGACTGTAAGTAGCAGCCTGGACCAAAGCTAAGCCATTGGCTGCTGCTAAAATAAAAGACTTAAGTGGGGTCCAGAGTCTCCCGACGTGACAGACAGAATGTCTAAACCATAACTGAAATTCCCTCACTGTGCCAGAAAACAGGAAAACCACAACTTGAATGAGAAAGGTAATCAGCTGTTGCCAACACAGATGAATCAGATGTTGGAATTACCTTAAGAAGATTTTAAAGTAGCTTAAAAAAAAAAAAGCTTCAGCAACTAAGATTCTCAAGCTAAATGCAGTCTAGAGACTC
>CABHPQ010166531.1:12279-36166 GCA_902168405.1 Peromyscus aztecus
TTTTTTTTGTCAATACTCTAAAGACAAATTTAGTTCCACTTCTGCCCTGCTTAGAGCCTTCAGAGGCTCCCTGCTGCTTTCAGGGAGGAAGCAGGAAATTGCAATGACACCCCAGCTCTTTCTCTACAAGGCAGCCCCACCCCTTCCCTCTGGGTAACTGGTAAGACAGTGTGGTAGCTGGTGGCTGCCTCCAGGGGACTTGTCTGACAGCATCACCTCTGCTCCTCTGTTCCAGGCCACCTACCACCTTGTCACACTCATCTCTTCTCACTTGTCAGCATGTCCTGTTGCTAGTTCACTGAACTTTCCACCCAACTTCCAGCTCCACCTGGTATATCTCTCCCTCTTCTTTTATCACAGGCATTCGGACATATTTCATCCTGTGAATTGTCTCGGCTGCTATTCATGTGTGATAGCTAATGACCCTGCCAGCTTCCTCAAAGGCATTGCCAAAAGTCCTGTATTTTTTATGCATGCTTCTCGGCATTAGCATTCTGAAAAACTATCTCCAAGGAGAAGGCAGCTGACAACATCTCTCTAAACTTTTCCCCTTTCACTCAAGATTGCGTGGCTAGATGTCATTGTCATAGCAAGAGGAGTTGGTTACACTGGAGAAAGGAAGCCTGTGTTTGGGGAAGGCTTTAAAAACAAGACATTCATGTCTGCCACGTAGGAGTGCTAAGGTTGGCTCATGTGCCACACTGGCAGCTTACCTTTCTTGTGCACTCTGTTCCATTCTAGGCTGTCCTCTGGAATCTCACAGCTGCTATCCATCATTTGCTTTTTAAAGGTGGGGAAACTGAGGTTTGGATAAGGTGATCACGTACTGGTGGTCAGTTAGCTGGAGCAGAACTGGGTGGGGTGAAGCCAACTCCCCAGGGAGGTCATTTGTAACCACTGCAGTCCAGGCACTACAGGGTGCAAGGAACAAAGATCGCAAGCCAGAGAAGTCTCTTAAATAAGCTTTCTTTATCGTGGTCCACCCATGTTGTAAAGCCTTAATACAGCCCTAAAACATTCCCCAGGAGTTATGACTGTAAAGCCTTCATGCCATCCATCTCAGAAGATCCCTTTGTCTGTGCCTCCAATGAAAAGCTGTTTTAGAGACCAACAGTATCCCCAAAACCATGGCATCTAAGAGCTAACTGTTAGAGAAAAATGATTTTAGACAAAAAAAAATTCAATTTTACCTCCTCCAGATTTTACCAATTAGTGACTAGAATGATATGAAGAGCAAAGCTAAGCCAGACAAATTATCTCTACAGTTCCTTCGGTCCCGTAGAGCCAAAGTCGAGATACCTCTCGCCGTTCCCTGCTATTTCCAAAGAAGTAAAGAGAAGTATTTGTGGAGTAAACAGAAGCAGCACCCGGACACTTGCAGTCCAGCTCAAACACAACTGTGGTATGAAACCACAATGGCACCAAGTGCTGACCTGTCTGGTTTGGGATGGGCCACTGATAAACAATGTGACTGCCCAGTGCTGGCTTCCACGCTGCGCTGCGTAGTTTCTGCCCCAGAAAGAGCTCATTCTAACTCTTCTAGCTAAGGGACACTTTCTCATGAATGTGCCTGACAGAGGCGACAGCAGAATGCTTTAGTTCTAGCTGTCGATGAATTTTATAAGGAAGTCTACCAAGACTGGGTGGTTTCAACCACAGTGACTTATTTTTCCATAGGTCTGACTGTAGTCTTAAGGTCAGCATGCTAGCAGAGATGGCCTCTTCTGAGACCTCGCTCTTGTTCCTTGGTGGCCTGTGACCTCATGTGTGGTCTTTTCTCTGAGTGTGTATGTCCATCCTCATCTCTTCTTTTAAGGAGACCAGTCAGATTGGATTAGAACTACTACTATTGCCCAAGTTCAACTTGATTAATTCTTATAAGTTCCTATCTTCAAATAAGATTACCTGGAATAGTAGGGTTTGGAACCCCAGCATATGGATTTCTAGGAAAGTGATTCAGCTCATCACAGTGGACAACATGTTTTAAGTGAGCATTTGGGAGCTCAGTCTGTGCGGGGGTTTTTTTGTTTTGTTTTGGTTTGGTTTTTTTTGGTTTTTAATATGTATATTCGTGTTTTGTCTGCATGTGTGTCTGTGTGAGAGTGTCAGATCTTGGAGTTACAGTTGTTAGCTGCCATGTAGGTGCTGGGAATTGAACCCAGGTCCCCTGGAGGAGTAGGCAGTGCTCTCAACCACTGAGCCATCTCTCCAGCCCAGTCTTGTGTTTTCAATAACATCTAACTCTATGGTCTCTACATTTTGGGTTGTGGGTTGATCTCAGCCCATGGCTCACGGCTTTCCCTTTCCATGTATTTCTAGACACAGAAAAATCTTAAGGAGTTCAGGAAACATCCTGCTTCCTGCTACCACATCAGCAGCAACCCCTGACTGTAACATATCCTCCCTTTTCCCCCAAACAGACAAGGGAGAAAACCTCTGCCTCCTCCCCCAACAGTCCATTGCCTCATGGGTGCAAATCTTTGTGATAGATGCCTGAATATTTCCAATTTTTGAGATGGTTCTTTCACTAATTCTTTTTAAGGCCAAACCCTAAGAACCCAAATGTGGTCGATATTTTGGGCTTTTCTGTTCATCAAAAAAATTTCTTAAAGTTTGGAAACAGACACCATCAATGAGCTCTAATGGCTTCTGTGTAATTTGCAAATTCCGAATCTACTTCAAAATATAGAACTGCCTCTTTCTATGAAAGGGTAAGAAAGTGTGGGAGTCTGTGGGAGAGCAGCTCCGAACTGCTCCCACCTTTTGAAGGGTTCTTGGGTGGAGGAGAGAGGAATGAGGAAATATTAGGTAGAAAGATAGACCTAGATGGCAAGGAGAAGGACAGAGACACAGGACAGCTTTGGGGGGGCCTGGGTCAATACCCAGTTGCCCAGAGGTTTACTCAAAAGGGGTTTTTATAATATGCCAAAGGGAGAGGCAAAAGACCCCCCCCCCTTGCAAGATCAAAGCACACCGTACAGCCAAGTGTAGACCCTTCCAAACACCTGGTAAACACACCCCTAGCCAAATCATCTCTTTATGCAGCCCCGCTGGGTTAAAGCAAGCCCAGATTCTCTGACCTTGAGTAAGGCCTTAATAGGTAGCCTCTGTGGCTCCCACATGAAAGAGAGACAAATGAAAGGAAAAAAGAAAGGGTGAGTGCAAATCTTGACTGTTGCATTTATTAGGAAGTACTTACTATTGCTAAGCACTTTATTGAATATATAATCAAGGGCTTTATGGAGGTGTGAGTAGAGGACAGGGTCATGGTTGTAATGTGGGAAAGGATAAAACCTCAAGTTGCATAATCAAAATGCTGCAGCCAAGAAAGACAAGTGAATGGTGTGGGCTGAAACTCACAGCCTCTTCCTCAGTGTGACCTTACCCCACCCTACATATGCCTTCAAACCAAATGCAGAAGGCCCCCACCTCTTGAAAACTCGGTGATAGTACAATGGTAATTACACATTCGGAAAAACAACAACAACAACAATAACAACAACAAACTACTTTGAATTTTAAATTTTGTTTGTTTCCCAGGCTGGTAATTCTCCCTGCAATGCATTCTCTTTGTGCTGGGTAGTCATGGGTAACTTTTAGGGCACTGTGTTGCTTAACTGTGGTGTTGCTAGGTTAAGTATATTCAAGGTCCTAGACACTAAGGATATTTTCAGCCTACAGTTGGCTGATGGAGATGTCACATGTCATCCATCACAAATTGAGAAACAGCTATACTCAAATCCTATTCCCTGATCCACACTGCTAAATTTGAAGCCAGGCTGATTAAAACATTGTGACTTAGGGCAAAGAGTCAAAAAAGCCAATGAGTTAAAAAGCCTTCATGACTCCAGAGAACCCATCAGACAACAGAAAGCTTCTAGAGCTCTATATCTCATGGGCATCACTTCTGAGTACAACCAACACACATATGAGTGACTGCCAGCTGCCAGTCCCCACAGCCAAATGAAATGGATAGACATTCTTTGTTCCCCAACTGGAGATGAACTTAAGAATAAGAGTTGGAAAACTGTTTGTGAAAGAAAGCTTAAACTAAGAGAGTTGAAAAACCAGCCCTGCCAGATGAAAGACAGCAGAGTTCAATGCTGAAATGTGGGAAGGACCTACAATGCAAGTCTCTTCACAAGGTAATGATTAAGACATCATGGTCCCTAAACAGACCACCAACTGCAGCAGCCTTGGGCAGAAAATCCCAGGACCTAAGAACTGCAGGCTGACCTTCCTCTCAAAACCTCACAAAGGGGCAAAAATAAAACAAGGAGATCACAAGCCAATTGGGGCCTACGTGCAAAAATAATTAAGAGAATTCAGAAAGAAGGCCCAGAGCTGCCTTTTCAGAAGAAATAGATGGACCCCTGCAGAGCTGTCTAGGTCAAACAAAAACAAGATGAGACTAAACAACGAGGCAGCCATGTTAAGGAAGACCCGGAGACATGAGGCAAAACAGTTGAGTGAAGCCCTGGGAAAGCAAAGACTCCATGAGCAAGCAGAAGGACAATCTCCAACATGGTGCCTGAGAATCTAATGAGAAACTGAGTTGGAGAAAGAAAAAACAAAATCAGGGACACAATGGAAGTTGAACTGTAGAACTTTGAACAAATGAAGAGCATCAGCGACCACCATTTCACCGCAGACTTGATAAATGACAGCATGAAAACCTGAAACTGAGGGGAACGGAGTTGACAGTGCCAAGAAAACAAGTTAGCAGCAGAGGGAAAGCTCCAGATTTCCAAGGCGATAGACATGAATAAGACCTAATTATACATAGGACCCAAAGTGAGAAAAGAGAGGGAAATACATTTTGCATATATTTACATAGTTTATGCGATGAAAGGAAATGAACTTTCAGAAGGTAAATATAACTTGTGAAATTGTAAAAGCAACAAAGATAATTACATCATCACAATTGGTGAATAGAGATTACATGCAAAATGAATTAATTTCCACATTCTCATCCACTTCTCTCAATTTGCCCTAAAATGGCAGGCATGTGATTCTGTTGTGAATTGAGAATATCCAAGTATATAATGTAAATTATGCAAGAAAACTACAGAAGGATGAGAAGCAATGAAACAGCTAATAATATGCTAGGGTTTGAGATAAAAAGTAAGAAGTAACAGAGACTATAATCATGATACATTATGGATAGATTCAATTCTATGGAAAACTATCATGGCAACCTCTGTAACACAAAAACACAAGCATTCCATTTTTACCAAAAGGATGACACGTGTGCCAAAAGAACAAAAACAGAGATTCCAAAACAGGATCCAAAAGACAATCATTTCAGAAACTGAAAAAGATATTAAAGTATATATCATTTCTATTAAAAGGTAAACAGATTCTATATATTTCAGATAAACATAAAAATTCTTCTAATGCCTTAGAAGAATAAAAATAAAATCTGCTGAAAAGTAGTAACAAATATAATAACTATGACCCCAGCTCCTCACACTGGGCTACTGAAGGGAAGGTCTTGGCTTCGTCATTACCTGGCAAGTGAGTGAGGAGCAGCATTTGTTCTAATTTGGTCATTAGCCAAGCTCCTGGCAGAGACCCTAATCCTGTGATGCTCTAGGGGAGAGGTGTGAACACAGTGGCTCTTGATGGGCTCCTGGGTAGGGACAAGTAGCCAGAATGACCATGATCAGACACTACAGACTCTCAGCCCATCTGCCTGGGAAGAAGAGGAGCTGGAGGTGGGCCATTCCTAGGTAGCCAAACCCCCCATCAATTTTCCTGAATGGCAGACCCTCAGAGTTCTGGGTTGCTGAGCACAGGGATGTGGTAATGGGATGGTACTCTGAGCTGCATGCAACCCCCATCACTGTATCCCAGCAGCCCACATCTTACCTGTGCATTTGGCTCATCTGGACTTGGGTACATTTTAATAACATGGAAAGGCAGCTAAAATATGCCCCCGAGTTCCCCCTAGATAATGATCAGACCTTAAAAGGACCTTATAGAACCTCTATTTTGTAGTTAAATCTGACAAAGTGGTGGGTAAGTTGGGGTTACCACTTTTTTTTCCCAAGGGATAGGATACATCTATGAGTCTGAGCCCTGTGAAGTCTGCCCTACTTGGGCAGTTAGTGTCAGGAATAAGTTAAATTAATAGAACACCCAGCAGATGTTGGAAAATCAGTAGTTGTGGAAAAGCTCTGAGAAATATCATGTGAGTACACAGAAGAAAGCGTTTGCTGCTTCCACAAGCAGGTAAGGACTTGCCAGGCTGCCACTAAGAAAAGGCAGCTGTGGGCTTGGTTTTAAAAATAATCTCATGAGAATTTAAGACAAAGATCTTAAATAGAACCAAAGTAAAAGTATTATATGTGAAAACATACAGCTGGCTGTTACAATTTTGATTATGACAAAGTTCAGGTCTTCATATAATGAACAAGAATATAGAGAGCCAAGAAACCTGGTGGTATAAATCCATAACACCAGCACTCAGGAGGCTAAGATGGGAGGATCATGAATTCAAGGCCAGAACAGACTATGTGGCAAAGCCCCATCTCAACATAATAATTAAAACAACAACAAAAACAACAAACAAATAAACAAAAACCCAAGGAAATAAATACCCACAGGCATCTGCTGACTGACTTAAACACCCACCACAGTTTCTAAGAAGCTCTGACATGAATGAGTTCCAAAGACAGGATGCAAATAAAAGCAGTTGGTCTCCAGGAGATGAACTCTGTGATGAAATTCACACAACGTTCATGAAATAGTCAAGTTCATGCAGACAGAAGGCAGAGTTGTGGCTTTCAGGAAATGAGGCAGATGAAATAGGACCTAGTGTGGATGGTGAGAAGTTTCAGCCTTGCAAGCTGAAAAGTGATGGGACTAGAGGATCATGATGGCTTCACATGACATGAATGAGCTGACACCAGTGAACTGTGCACTCAGAAATGGTTATGATGGTCATTTTTAAGTTGTATGTTATTTTACCAAGGTATAAGCACATCTAAATGTTTTTGAAAGAAAAGGAAACCAAAATATTAAAAAAAAAACAAGAACAGCAGACAAAGTAGCCACAAACTCATGAGGAGCAAAAAAGTAAATTTAGGAGGGTCAGAAAGAAGGCTTGGTCAGTAAAAAGCTGGTCACACAAGCATGGAGACCTAAGCTTTATCTCCAGAGCTGGCTGCACCTGAAGTTCCAGAGCTGGCTGGTGGACACACATCCCTGGGGCAGTCTAGGTTAACTGGTAAACCTCAGCTTCCATGATAGATATCTCAAAAAAATAAAGCTAAGAGTGATTGAGGAAGTTACCCACCATGAACCTCGGACTCCACATACTTGGTCATACACATGGACACACACACATCAGACTAAATTCAAGAAAGACACATGATCTTAAATGATAAAGAGGCAAGAAATGGTGAAGACCTGGGCAGAACTGTACTGTTTCATATTCTTATGACTTCCAAAATGGACATACTGACAAGGTGGGGTGGGCACAGTCTCGTAGAGTCTGAACTTGCAGATAGCCAGGACTTCGGGGCTCCTTTTCCAACTCATGAGGTACTATATCAGAAGGCCAAAAAGTTGAAAAAGGTAATTAACAATGGGGCCACAGTGGTAGGTCAGGAGAAGACCGGAAAGCAGGGAAGCATTTTTGAATATGAAAGAACAAGAGAATGTAAGATCCTCAAGGAAGGATTACATCTTGAGACTTGTACAGCCCCCACCCCAAACATGCTGTGGTGGAAGTGTCTGAAGATCTTCCTTCCTGCTGTTCTTGTGATGGGATGGGCACCTGGTACATTCCCACTGTCTTGCTGGTTTGCCTCAGTGGCTCCCAGCATTCAGTGATGGCTGGAATTCATGTCTTGGACCCTTGAACAGGGAACAGGGATGGAGAAGAGTGCACCTTCAGCAATTGTGTGACTCTCACTGCCCTGTGTACTGATGGTTGTTTTGTTGTTGTTGTTTTGGTCACCTTGACAAAAGCTGTGAGGAAGGAACTCCATCGGGAGAGTGCCTTCATCAAATCAAATTGGCCTCCAGATAATTCTGTGGGGCATTGTCTTGACAAATGACTGATGTGGGATGGCCCCATCCACTGTTGGTGATACCACCCCTGGGCAGGAGGTCCTGAGTGGTATAAAAAGCAGCCTGGCCAGCCATGGTAGCAAGCCATTAAGCTGCATTCCTCCCTTCTGCTTCAGATCCCGTTCCTGCACTGACCTCTCTGATGGACTAGGGTGTGGAAGTGCAAACCAAATAAACCCTTTCCTCCCTGATAAACACCAGGATAAAAAGCAAACTAGGATACCTGTCTTCTGCTGCAACTAGCAAGCACTGGCTCATCCCAGGGGCACATAGGACCCAGTAGCCAGGTCCCCAAAGTGATGTCTAAGGATCTGTGTCCAAATATGTGTGTGTGTGTGTGTGTGTGTGTGTGTATCCCACACACACTGGGATACAGAAAGAACTCCTGTTTAGAAAACACAGACACAGACATACACACACACAAAAGAAAACCCACACATACAACTAAAATGGACACCAAATGTTCTAGAAGAGCTAATCTGTTCAATGTGAGAAATTGGAAACATGGGCAGCTCTCAGGCAGTTCTTGCAAACTTAAGTAGGAAATGACTCTAAAACCAATTAGAATCAGCCCCAGTGACTTTAGGACTATTTTCAGGACCTCCCATGCATACAAAAGCACGAGAATGCTCAAGTCCTCCCATGAAGTGGTGTGATATTTGGATATGACCTCCACACACCCTCTCATTTATATTGTAACATCTGTAGGTTATTTATAATATAAATGATATGTACTTGCTGTATTGCATTAACAAAGGAAAAACAAGAAGGCTGCATATGTTCAGTAAAGATGTGACTTTTGATTATTTTTCATCCACAGTTGATTGAATCCAATGGTACACAAAAACAAACTATAAATGAATTAATCTTAATTATGAACATTGACAGCCAAAATCATTAGACAATGTAGCCATCACCTCAGGAATATATTATAATATCACCTTAATTATTTTGTTAATGAAACCTTCTGCTGGATAGATTGAAATTTCTGGTCTTTTCTATGGATACTGGGAGGGCTTTGACAGAAAGATACTATCCCAATTTTTCCCAGAGAGCAGTAGTAGTTGAGAGGATACACGGATAATTTTTATTATGATGAAGAAAATACATGTCTTCATACAAGTAAAACTGTGAGTCATCAAAATATCCATCAACATTAAGAACAAGATAAGTATGCAAACAAGCCAATTATTGTTCTCAAGTGCAATTGGGTAGAAAAGAAAACAAAGATATTGGGAATAATGAGTTAAAAGAAAACCTTCGAAACAAAATGATCACAATTATGGTGACTAATTAATATTAACATACACACTCCAACAACTTTCCTACACATTCAGCTAGAAAACAAAATTAATGCCACCGGACTGAAGATGGTAACCAACTGTTAAGTTACAAAGAAATGAACAGCAAGAAACTGGTAGGACTTTTCTCAACAGTCCTACTGACTACACAAAATTAGATCTGAATACAAGCTGACATTGTGGAGTTCCCAAACAGGAAGACCTGCTGTGTGAATCCACTGTGACCCCAATTAGATGCTTACGACACAGAGAATAAGAGGGAGGGAGCAGAAGAGAGTATCCACATGAAAATATTAATACTAATAGGAATAAAGCTTTGGAAATCAACAGCATAGAGGCAGATTAATCAACAAAACAGAACAGCACTTCAAGAAAGTCAATTTACAAGGAAGGCGACAATCTGAACAGAGTGAAGAGTCCCATTGTATTACAGAAATGCTTTATTATACGCCTGTGACCACCTTCGGAGAAGAGCAACTAGGTTTAGTTATAAAGGTGAACAAATGAAAATATTGTTTAGAAAGAAACTATGAGTCAATTTATTTGTAAACTCAACATGGGGAAGACCTCCGAGAGGGCAGTCTTATGTTCTACAAAAGAAAACATGAATAAACTAGCAACATAGAGTTTTAAACTTTCTATATGTCAATAAATATGCAATCAATAAACAGCATCAGAAACAAATGCCAAATAAAAATTAAAAGAATAAAAAACTGAAATTTGTATAAAAGATAGAAATATAAAATTGAAATTACCAAAATATATTTGAAAAATTCAACCTTGCTCATGGTAAAATGAACTAAAATCAGAATATTGTTGCCTTATCATTTTTACCAGTCAGACTGGGAAGGGAAAAACTAAATATGAAAATATTTAACACCAGAAAGCTGACAGTCTGGCCCTTGAACTGTCCTCTGGGTGGGGCTATCCAGTTCACAGAGGACCATCTGGAAATATTTATCAAAAGTCTAAATGCACATAGTCTTACATCCAGTAGTTCCATTTCTAAACTGGCATTTATACCAAGATACAGCCACAAAAAAAAATATGGCAAAGTATGCACCAAAACGCTAACTACAGACTTGTGTATAAAAATAAAACCTGGAAATAGTGTAGCTACGTGCTCACCAGTAAAAGGCTAAGCCAACAAATTGTAAGCCACCAATGGAGTAGAACACTAAGCAGCTAGTAAGAGGAATGAGGTAGACCTTTAGATGTCATTACGGAAAACTCTCTAGGACAAAACACTAGATGCAAAGCACCTTTCAAGCATGAGTTCAAGGAAAGCAACAACAACATCCCTCCAAGCTCTCCTCCCTCTCTCCGTCCCCATCTTTCCTTTCTTCTTCTCTAAAACTGTTCCTAGGAGGAAATGGGAGCAAGGGGGAAACAGTTTTGAACCATATACATCTTCTAACTATGAGCACAGCTAGACTTTACCATTATTTTTATAATGGCAATAATTACTCAGATAGTCAAAGCAAAGGCTAGGATTCAATTTTTAACTAACAGTAAGACACAAAGCCTGGTCTTTAGGTATCAAAGCACACCTATTTGTTTCCAGTTACTTTAATAAAAAAACAACACCAGCAAAAAAAAATTGTGTATGATTTGTTGAAACTGGATGTAAAAGATGCATGCTGGGAATGATCCTGCTCCAGATGGTGAGTGCTAAAATCAACGAAGTCTCCAGATTTGTCCAAGTCACTCTATACTATGTCCTTTCTTCAGACACACACACACACACACACACACACACACACACACAGGCTACCACCAAGCCTTCATCTTCCTGCAGTAAAATTAGTGGCTAGGAAAAAGTGGGTTTTGTTGTTGTTCTAGCTCTGAGAAATCTAATCTTCCCTCATGATTCCATCTCTGGAGTCAGAAGATTAAATTTTTGGGGGACCTCAGAAACATGGTATAGTTTTAAGCTTCAAGAAAATGGACAACATAATTGATTAGGGTTTTTCTTAGTGAAGAATCCTCAGACCCCATTAACAAATAAGACGTGAAATGCAAACAGACCAGTATAAGCTACACAGCTAGACCTTAACTCAGAAGAGAAAATCATACAAACAACACCCCCTCATCTATCTCCAGTGAATCCATGCACTGAGCCTGAGTCAGCTTTGCACCTGAAGCCATGGTTAGGTAGCTCGCCGGAAGCCAAATCCTGATGCCATGAGCTCTGTATCTAAATCAGTCACCAGCAACGTCACCTCTCTCCAGCTCCTGCCACAAGTAGCCCAGAGGGGGTTCAACTGCTTCTCTCTAGCCTCAACATGGGGGAAAGCCATGGGATATGTTCACTTGGTGATGTGCAGTTATACAGATGCACAAACTTCTAAGACCAGTGAAGTCTGACTTGCGGAGCAACTAAGACACTCTTTGTAGTGGGTAGCTGTTCCAGCTTTGACCTTGAAACACTGCCCCTAGAGGGAAAGCAGGTAACGGCCACACCTGCCTGAGAACTGCCCCTGGGGCGTGGCTGAAAGGGAGCCCCTTAAGACTCCCAAGGTGCATATGTGCTTGCCCCTTCTGGATACCTCGTGGTCCTGGAAGCTGGATGGGAGACCAAGATAGAGTTCTCCACTGGATGGTACCTCATCTCTCCCGGATCCTGTAACCAACCCCTGTTGGCTGTAAGTTATCTCAGAAATAAACCTCTCTTGATTACCAGATAAATTATGTGGAACTGCCTCATTAATTACGGTTATAACTCTTATCTTAAAAACATACATCAAATGGTTTAGCGAAGCTTCAGCTACTCCCTTGTTAACACTCAGAGCTCTATTTGCCCTTCAGCTTTTGCACAGTAAAACAGAATCAGGTAACCCCTCAGGACATGGGCACAGCATGAAGCTTGATATCTACAGGGACCATAGCCTCCAAAAGCTTTTGGCTAGGGCTAGTCCTAGTTTAGAACTGACACAACCTGTGTACTAATTTCATGGACAGTACAGAGCTACAGGAACCAGCTTGCTGAAAACATCATTTAGAAGGCCAACTTTCTCTTGTGGTAAAAAGTTGGTCAAAAATAAAGAAAAAAAGGTAAGTTAAATCACACACACACAAAAAAAAAAAAAAAAAAAAAAAAAAAACCCCTGCAGAGAATTGAATTTGTGTTGCCTTCCTTTCTCAAGGAAGTTGTTGAAATGGACCCAGTGAGTGCTGCTCAGCATTGGTTTCAGCCTGGGTCTGTGCATGGCACAGGCAGACAGTAAACTCTTAGAGCCCGTAACAAGGGGCATGCAGGCATGCAACACCAACTGAACAGGCCTCTACCGGCCAACGACAGCCACTGAGATATACCCTGAAGGGCTGTCCAGAGGGGGCAAATGACCACTTAGTACCCCTGCTGAAGACAAGAATATGCCAGTGGTAACTGTGAGAAGAAAATACAGAAGGGTGCTGAGGATCTTTTTAGTTAAAGTAACCAGGAAACTAAGTCTCAAGACTGACAGCTACACGGATACTTCAGAATTGTTATATGGGGTTAGGACCCCAAGTCTCACCCTCCAGATACTTCCCCTATCAGTACATTTCCTATGTGGTGATATTATGCAAAGTCTTTGGAGACAGCCTCCACAAAGTTTGGGGCTGACATGAGGATGCCAATGGTGCAGATGATGGTAAAGACCGAAAAGGCCATGAGGCACAAGCGGTCCACCACGCAGGCTGCAAACTTCCACTCACTGCAGACCACTTCACTCTCATCCTGGCAGCGGAAGCGGTTGGCGATGTAGCGGACCTCCTCCAGGATCTTGGCCAGGTCGGGGTCCCCATCAGAAGGGTGTGCACCATGCAGGAGATGCTCATCGTGTGTTGGGGAGCAGGCCAAACGACCACACACCACCCCAGAGTCTGGAGTTGGGGCACAGTGCATGCCCTCCAGGCCTCGGAAGCCGATGTAGAGCAGGTTGCCATTGCTGGTGGGTGGCCCAGCACCCGCGCTCAGCTCCACACTGGCCAGGCTGCAGCGGCGAGCCTTGTGCTGACAGGCTGGCCGCACCTTGTCCTCCCCGGGCCTCTTCATGCGCAGGAACCATGCACACCAGTTCAGAAGAATGATCCTGGTCTGCAAAGACAGCAACAGGATGTCAAGAGCTGCCCAGTATAGTAGCTGAGCCTCACCGCAATGTGACCACACAATGGGAGCCTGCTTTACGGATCTTGGGGAGATTGGGCTTCTCTGTCTTCACAGCGAATGTATACAGCAAAATCAGTGAGGAAACCTTGCAAGAACGGGAGTCAAATGTGAGGTGAGAATATGACCTATGTACGTTTAGCACTGTGGGAACAAACTGGAGGTCCCCTGGGATGGACATATTACACCTTCTATGAGAGGAAAAGGGCAGCTAGCTCCGTAAGAATGCCTGAGATGTGTGTAACAGGGAAAATCATTTTCTTTTCTGAACTTTCCTTTTTTACTCCCAGGGACTCTAATTCCCTGGCTCCAATACAGACTAGGAGGTGCCCAGAAGGTCACTACAAGCTAAGCGAGGCTCTGTAATACGTCAGACAGAGCGTGGACTCCCAGCTTGGAGCACCTTCAGGTTGGGACTTCAGATAACCACATTTTTTGTGAGACTCCATATCTTTGCAAAGTTGGTTTGAAAAACTGTGCCAGCCAGGCGTTGGTGGTGCACACCTTTAATCCCAGCATTCGGGAGGCAGAGGCAGGCGGATCTCCGTGAGTTCAAGGCCAGCCTGGGCTACCAAGTGAGCTCCAGGAAAGGCGCAAAGCTACACAGAGAAACCCTGTCTCGGAAAAAAAAAAAAAAAAAAAAAAAAAAAGAAAAACTGTGCCAAAATTATCAAGAGAATGAGAAACAGAACGTGAGGGTGATAGTCTCTAATCTGTTCCCAGGAGTTGAGAGGATGTGTCTGTGCTTCCGTGGGTGCCAAACTGTGAAGGCAAAGGCATGCGATAATTTGTTTTAACCTCTGTAAATGGGCTGCTGGGTCTCAGAGTCCTATGAAAAAAACAAAAAAAACAGCTAAGATATTAATATGGAAGAAAGCATAGGCCCTTCTAACCTAACTCATTAGGCTCTGATGAGGAGCAAATAAGGCCAGGTTTGGGACAGTATATGGAGAAGGCAGAGACAGGTGTTAGCACACTTCCTATGACCAGTCCAGGCCATGACGGCCCTCTGACAGCAATGCCCCCTGCTGGTGTGCACATAATGAGTGCACGAGTGGGTGGGTATGAGGGATGCCTTAAAAAAAAAACTTTTTATAAATTATTTTTTAAAGGCTGAGGTCATAGTTGGGTATTGGAGTTTATCAACCTGGCCCTTCGAGTTTTATAAATGGGCGGTGTTAGAGGTTTCGTGTTTTCAGACAGCTGGACAAAGAAGATTCTTGAAGACAGTCCCAGCACGTAAACAGGGGGCCTTTTCCTAAAACACCTAGATGCACACCTCATGTTCATCTTGACTTCTGATCACAGGAGAACTTCTCCAGCCTCCCATCTGTAGGGGAGGTTGTAAGTCGTGAAGTGCACGTCTGTAGTGCTTGCTTTCTTGAGAGCCATTTTCATGGCATCTTATTAAAAATGCAAACATGAGGTCTGTAGACAGTGAGAAGCACAAGAAATGTTGAGCTTGGGTTCCCCACAGCCGGGACGCCTTTCCCAGCCTTATCTTCCAGTGTGGCAGACTGCATCAGGGAAAGTCTTGGTTGCGAGGACTTTTCAAAATTAGGGAAAAGCAGAGGACCACAGCTACCTTCTCATGAGGTGAGCATTGAGCTCAGTCCTCTGGAGTCATGAAATGAGAATAAATCCCCTATTTTACAGATCAGCTGAGACTCAGAGAAGATACTGAATTGGCTCAAGGTCACCCCTTTACTGTGCTTAGACTGGCACAAGGCTCACCTCACAATGTTGCCCCAGGCTTCTCTTCAGAACTCCTATGACTTAGCCCAACCCTCTTCCAGAAGCCCCCTGAAAGGCCTGTGCTAGATCTCAAAGGAGGGACAAACTCTAAGTGGATCTGAACCCAGAGGCAGCTGTGCACACAAGAGCCGAGGGGGGCTGGCCACCTTTCCTGCCACAAGGGGGTCCATGCATTCTCTGAGATGCACCTGCAACTGTATGATCTATGTCGCCAAGTTTATTTTGAGTTCCACGGCCTGAATCATTAGCTTTCAAGGATAACACATCTCCAAAGCTGGAATTAGCCTCTCGGTACTTATCAAACCATGCCCATGACCTCTTCTGTTAGCCTACGGTTCTGTTGTGACTTGTGCAAATGTCACATAATACCACTGCACCCGGGAGTTATCCTCTTCATAACAGCAAGAGATCATAATAAGAGTCCCTCGGAGACTGTTTATGTTTCAAAGACACAAGAAATGAATGAAAAATATTGCATGCTTTATAAAATGAGAGAAAATACACACTTATGTTTTACTTGCAGTCAACTGGTTTTAACAACCTTTTATTCTGAGAGGCTTGTGATAGACAAATGCTCTTAATTAAGATTCTGGGAGAATAAAGTGGTACCAGTTTACTAAAAATGGTTGTGTGTCTCTGTGTGTCAGTTCCTTTATCTTCACACCAGCCAAAATACTCAAAGAAATAAGAATGAGTGTATTTTTCTTTGTGTTAGCATAAACACTAGAGGAAATACAAGGAATTTATTAAAATGGTTGTTGTGGAATATTATTTTGACTGGGCAAAGATGCGTTACATTTGTTTTTGCTGCGGGACACTAACTGCGTAAAGGTGTGTTACATTTGTTTATGCTGTATTTGTTTAATTATGTAAAGATGTGTTGCATTTGTTTCACCTTGCCTGCCTAAGGCACCTGATTGGACTAATAAAAAGCTGAATGGCCAATAGTTAGGTAGGCGAGGGACAGGCGGGGCTGGCAGGCAGACAGAATAAATAGGAGGAGAAATCCAGGCTCGAAATGAATGAGAGACGAGAGGAGAGAATGAGGGAGAAAGAAAGGAGAGAATGAAAGAGAAATGTCCAGGGTCAGCCAGCCAGGCAGCTGCCAGACAGACAGACAGAGAAGCAGCAGGAAAAGCAGGACATACAGAAAGAAAAGGTAAAAAGCCCCAAGGCAAGAGGTAGAAAAAGAGAAACAGGTCAATTTAAGTTAAAAGAGCTAGCCAGAAATGAGCCTAAGCTAGGCTGAGCATTCAAAACTAATAATAAGTCTCTGTGTCATGATTTGGGAGCTGGTTGGTGACCTAAAAGAAAAATCCTGATACAGTGGTTGTCAGTATTGGTGGTGACAAAGGACTGGAGTAAAATGGGAGGCAAACCTTCTTTTGTATGATGTTGCTTTTACTCTTGCTTTTGAAACAGGTAATGTGAAATGTGCTTCAAATGGATGGATAGGCAGAAAGGCATATAAGTCAAACCTAGCTTAGTTTGCCTGCAGTGGATCAGGATGCTAACACACAAGAGAATATAGGTGAATGTGTCTCAGCTTTGTAACAGAACTGATGACTTCTAAAACAAGTTTCATGGACTGCAGTCATGGCATTTGAGACATAACCACTGAGGGTAAGTACATGCTACAGCTGCTACTGTGAACTTTATCTGGATTTATTATATGTTAAGGGCAAGGAGAGTCTGAGAGGAACTAATACTTTTACAAGGCCCCTGGAAAATAAAAGTACCCTTTCCTAAGGCAGGCCACTGTAAGGCATTGCACAATGGCTGTCTTCAGAAGGCTGGATGCCATCTGTTCGGCTGGGGATGCATTTTTGACATGTGGGTGATTCCCAGATTTCCTTCTGGACTTGAGCAGTACTGAATGGGTCTCCAGACAGGCTCCCTTTGGGATGGAGAGGGCTGCTCTGCTTATCCTCAGACAGGAAGACAAGGGTATCTGCAAGGTTCACTAGTGATGTTGGGTCAGGGCAGCTCTCCTCTATCTTGGGTTTCATTCTGGAAAGGTGTGAGAAAGTCTAGGCTCAGATTGAGCCCTAGTCAAAGTCTCTGCATCAGCTAAGAGCAGAGCTTCAGATACTGGTCCTGAAATGCTGTGAAAGGTGAGAATCAGCAGACAATAGTGCCAGCCTGATGTTTGCAAGCATAGGGAAGTGATGATGTGACCTGGGTTGAGACCTCATCCATTACCTTTTGCTCTCGGCCCATTACCCACTGGGAACCATTCATCTTATGTCATAGGTTTGGGGTTAGACTGTAAACCTCTAGGTATTGATTGGATAGAAACTTGGCCCTTTGCAATGCTGGTTTCTGCCCCTATTAATTCTAGTAAGCACACATTGAAAAACCTTTAGGAAAACAAAACCTGAATGTGCATTGAACAAGTACAGATATTTCTCTTTTATCATTCTCTAAACAACGCTGCATAAGAACTACAGCTATGGCATTTACATATCAGTAGGTCTGTAAGTCATCTGGAGATGGTCTGCAGGACACTGGAAGATGTGTACAGGTTCTGTGCGAGTGCAACACCATTTCTACAAGGGGCTTGGGCATGTTCAGATGTCCCTGTTGTCAAGGGTTCTGGAACCAGGTGCCCTGCGGATCCCAAGAAACACTCATGCCGGTTCTCATTCTTTTCACTACTCAGTCTGCTGGGAAGTTCCAGCCATGTTGCTTCACGGCCACTCTCCTAGTTCTTCCAGCTGCTACCCAGTACTCCTCTGTGGACGTATGGGAGGGGAGCTTTTAAAGCACAATGCTAGCAGGACCCACAAGCAGCCAGTGTGGAGTCCTGATCTGGGATGTCAGTACAAAACCCTGCCACCTCCACTGCACCATCCTCAAAGATACAGAGGGGTGAAATCTCTTTAGGGGCGCCAGACAATAGAAAAACGGAGAGAGGATCCCCTTTCAGGGAGAGCTGTGACTCTACAGGGGCACAGGACAGGACGTACCCACTTGGGCATTTTGCCGCCATCAGGGTCATGATGGTGGTACCGCAGCACGATCACTGTCACCACCACAGACAGGCCCACGATGATCATGGTGCTGGCGAAGTACTGTGCTGTGGAGAGAACAGAGGCAGTGTGAAACCTGGGGCCCCAGCAGCACCTACTGGGGTGATGCTCTCCTACCAGGGCCTCCTGTGTGGTCGTACTGAAAAACAGGCTGCAGCCTAACACCCACACTTCTGGTGGAAAAGGGACAGCCGAGACCTCAAAGACTTCACTCCTTACCACAAAACAGAAGTGACTCTCCCCCTGAAGCCAAACAGTCTCTGACGGCAGACAGTTCCCATGCCCATGACACACCCGACTAGGAGCGGAGCCCCGGCTGCAGCAGTGAGAATCGGAAACTAACCTGGTCACGGCATCCTTCACACGACCTCATTTGTTTCCATCTTGGAGACTGTGAAAATATGGGGTCTTCCTACTTCTGTCACTTATGCCTGCTCAGAAACACCTAACCTAGACAAAACGCCTGTTCCACTCCCATTTCTCTAGACACTTATTTAATAAATAGACACTGAAGGAGCTAAGAATTAAAATATGTGCTTTAGTTAAAAATAACAATAATCCAGGTAAAATAATGAGTGTCAGATTGTAAAGTCTTGGGCTGTAGAGCAGAAAGTATGAGAGGTAGGGATACAGGAGGAAGGGACATTCCAGCACACACATGCCACCCACCCCCGCCCCTGATGGGTCACGGTATGTTCCTCTGGCTAGTCTTGAACTCCTCAATTCTGTAATCCTCCTGCCTCAGCATCACAAATACTGAGAGTACAGGTACGTATCACCACACATGGCCTTTCTTCGGTTTAAAGGCAAGCCACAAATTTGGACGTTTTTTTCCTCCTGCTTGGGCCTAGGTATTGGCCATGGTGTTTTCCAATAGTTCCATCAAGTCATGTCTCCACAGCAGAGGATAGAGGGGCAGAATAAATCTCTAGGACTGTCATCATGCACCTGCTGGGAAGTCCTAGGCACACTTGAGTCCTTGCCTTACCTATCAAGGGCACGGAATCAGATGTTGCAGGCATGATCTCAGCCACAAGCAGCATGAAGACAGTCAGGGAAAGCAAGACAGTTATTCCTGAAACAAAAATGTGAGGAGTTCCTTAAGCAGAACAGACAACAAGGCTGAAACTACACCCCACGGGAGCTCAAAACAGTAGTGTCAAACAGTAGGCTGCTGGGGCTACACCCTGAAGTCCCGGGCTTTCTGTACACATAGCCACATGCATTTTCCTGGGTATAGTTCCCGTCACCTGCCAGAGTCCAAAGGACCCTCTAACGGAGACAAGTTTAGGAACCACAATTTGAGAGAGTCAACCAGCATGATTATTTCTCAGGGTCTTTACCGCATCAGTACTAAGAAGCAGTTTTACACAGCAGGATCAGGAAACCATGTGGCCAGAAGACTCGGTTTCATTCAGGTCTTGACTTTGCAGCTTAATTGGCTGTGTGACCTTGGGTAAGCTATTTAATATTCTAAGCCTTATGCTAAGAAGATAGAAGGCTTGTGAAAGCTTTCTTCAACACACTAAATATGTGTTTATTTAGTAATTTTGTGATATGAGCAGCTCATTTTACCCCCACTTTTTATATCTTCACAGGGGAAGCAATTACGAGGAATTGCATCCCTATTGTAATGTGTACGATAATCTACAAATGCAAGCTTATATTAAGTTAATGTGTCTTCCATCTACAGTGGAGGCTGGCCGCTGAGGAGCAAAGTGGGTGGCAGTGAGCAAGAAAAGAAACACAGCCCATCAGGGTAGAAATGATCTGGTCCCAAGCTGTATTCTGTCTTCTTCACAAGATCATGGAATCCCTGGACCATGTCAATGCTTGAGAAGACACTGTTTCCTGAAGAGGCAGAACCAGGAGTTTCTGGTGTGGTGAATCTGATCCTGATACAGGGGTCCATGTATGGTAGGTAACAAGGAACTCCTGCATGATCAACAGTGTCCTGCAGAGCTTGCCTCAGAGAAGGACCTGGACACTTACCAAGGGAGATTTTCTCCCCAGAGTCTGCAGGGAGCAAGAATACCAGCAGAGCTAGGGCTGAGATGAGCACACAGGGGATGAGCAGGTTGAGACCATAGTAGAGTGTCCTGCGACGCATGGTTACTGTATAGGTGACATCTGGGTATGGCTCTTTGCAGCATTCATAGAACTTCTCATTCCTCTTGCCAGGGATTCCTGCATGGGGGGCCAGAAGAAGAAGGCAGGTCATCAGAAGACAAAATTGTCTTTTGTTGCTAAGTGAGTATGACACAGGAGCACAGCCCTAAAAGTGAGTGATGGGTATTTAAACAAAGCTTTACAGGTATGCTATAGCTGTTTAAAGGTATCTCAGTGATATTCAAGCAAACTGGTAGATATTCTTTTGATGCATTAGAAGTACTTATACATGGTCAATTTTACAGCATTACAAACGTAATTACAAACAAGTGCCACATAATGGTGTTTCTGTCAAAGATGGAAGAAATGTATAACGGTGAGTCAATAACATTGTATCACTTATGGATTCTGTAGCTGGCTTACTTTGTATAGTGTAAGTGCATTCTATGATGTTCAAATGCATAATGACCCTTTTCCAAATGTATAGTAAGTTACTCATAATAATATTGGTTTGGATTTAAAATGATACAATATAGGTAAAAAAAAATAAGTCAAAATGGCTACAGAGAGAAAAAAAATCAAACTATTTTTCTAAGACTTAGAGGTTTGCCGACAGGGCATAAAATTGCTATGCAGGTATCATGTCAGGAAATATGTGTGCTAGAAGGAACAGTCTCTCAGAATCTCACATTACCTTTAGAAGATTAAGAATGCGAGAGTGACCAGTTTGCTCCCTGACAGGCCAATAGACTTAGGAATTTACAACCACCCTGATTTACACCTTTTTCAAACTACCTGAATCACATTGTGTATCCTTGCACCCCATTCAAAACTGTCATATGCACTTTTTGATTTAAAATCCAAAGCCCACCCCTTCTCAGCAGAGTGCTGACTTGACGTCTAGATGAACTGTGTCTCCCAAAGTGAAATATTGTTCTGTGCCCAAACACTGCTGTTGTTCTGGCTGAACCCCACTTGTGATTTTCTTCATTTACACCATCAACTGCAATGTGCAGTTCAACCATGCTATAGGGTTCGAATGGATCCCACAAACTCTCCACTAGCACTGCTGGTTTAACGGGCCCTGCCACGGCTGTTTGCTGCATCCACTAATTGATTTCTGCTTCTCATTCTGAGCTCTCAGGACATGATGGAAAAGGCTGTCAAGTGCAGTCAATGAAAGGAACAGTAGAAAAATCCCCACGTTTTTCAGCTCACACAGGTAGACGGCACCTCTTTTCTGGGATACAAGGTCTGTGTCTTTTGCTGGTCTTACCCATGAGATCCCATTCTCCATTGGGGATATAGCTGCTGATATCTGCCTCCTGCATCTGCAGGTCCAGGGACCACCCTCCATAGGACCAGGACCCAAACTTCAGCTTGCACTGCTGTACATCAAAAGGGAACCAGCGCACATCAATGTAGCAGGAGCTCTTGAATATGCCTAGGTGAGCATGGGAAATGATCAGAAGATTGAAGTGGAGCTAATGAACCAGGCTCAGAACACACAGCAGTTCCCACAGGCTGCCCCCCCTCCACACACACATACCCTGAAATCTTGCTAGATCTATTCGGAACAAACCGAGGTGCTCCCCCCACCCCATTTTTCCTTTTGCAAAAACTCCTAGAGAAGCACAGCCAAAGCATCATTGCCTTTTCAAGTGAAAGCACAACTATAGCCTCTGCTATGGAAGGCTTTTCTCAGGAAACTTTGTGCAAATAATTAATTATATGCTTTATTTGCCCAGAATACATTCAGACTCTAAGCAATATGAGAAAAAGAAAGGATGTAGGAAATCTCAGAGAAGCTGATAAAAATGATGAAGGAGTTAGAGAATTGGAAATGGGCAGGGAGAGGCTGGTTTTGTTTGTTTGTTTGTTTGTTTGTTTGAGAAAACATCTAGTTATCTGAAAATATATGTAGAGGGTAATTCTAACCTGTTCAGTTTCCACAGCAAGGATGGAATAACATGCAAAATTAAAAAGACAGAGTTTGGATACAAAGGAACATTCCACTGAATGTGGAATTCCCAGAAATGGACTTCCCAGAAGGCCATGGTGAGGAGACACATATATCCACTCCAGACTTCTGTGGCCTGTGCTCTTGCCTGCCCACAGGAGCCTGGAGTGTCCTGGAAGGCAATAATGGCTGAAATGCTCCAGTGCTAGCTGAGCAAGGGCAACACATCTCACATTTCTTCTGCTGAATTAAAGACTGAACAGAGGAAGTAATCGAAGCGCTTTACACAGGTACACTCCACTGCACATCCATGCTGAGAAAACATAATAAACTGTCCCTTAGAAGTCCTTTAAATGTGACTTACAATCCCAGATACTTGGGGAGATGAGGATGACAAGTTCAAGGCTATCCCAGGCAACTTAGTGATATCCTATCTCTAAATAAAAAGGTAGAAAGGCAGCTAGGGATACAGCTCAGCAGTAGAGTGCCTACTTAGTATGTATGAGGCTCGAAATTCAATAGCAATACCGTACTGTGTATGTGTGTATGTATATATAGTCATATACACACAGACACACACACAAGCACACACACACAGACAGACAGACAGACAGACACACACACACACACACACACACACACACACACACACACAGGACTTAGAGAATTACTTCAGCTGCCCACAGGAGCCTGAAAGTCACCACTGGCATCCCCTTACCATTAGTGGACTAAATTTCCCCTAATCCAACTACAGTGTATTTGATTCCAATTCTATGACAAGACCCAAGAAGGAGACAGAAAGGATTCAAAGGTTGTCTGAGGCTTGCAGCAAGATCAGTTAACTGCCAACAGGCAAGGGATGATGGGGACATTCTAAAACTCAATTGTAGTGATCTTCTGAGAATTTACTAAAACTCAAGGAGTCAGACACTGTAAATGTATAATATGCAAATTCTACCTCGATCTGCCTGTTAAAAATAAATACATGAAGCTGGTGGAGAGATGGTTCAGTGGCTAAGAACACAGGCTGCTTTTCCCAAGGACCCAGGTTTGATTCCCAGCACTCACATGGTGGCTCACAACTACCCATTACTTCATTGAGAGTGTGCTGGAAGGCATCACCCAGCCCCTTCTGCAAGGTGCCTGCAGTGTGGAGGAAGGGCTGGAGTCTGCAAGCAGATGATTTAAGACAGAAAGTCTGAGAAGCAACACTCCTTTAATCAATATAAACATCAGTGAGAGGGATATGTCTCTGCTAGATTCAATCACTTATTCATTCATGTATTGACACCCAGCCACCTGCAGTTGAGGAGTGATGGATTGCAAGGTGAGCAAACAGAGATTCTGTCTACAGAATTGTTATCATCTGCTAACAGGAAGAGCACTGTAAACAATAGGCAAAGACAGCATCGCCATGTGCTGTGAGATAAGGAAGGGCTGAACGCTAGAGAGGGGTGGTGTGTGTGCATGTATGTGTGTGTGTGTGTGTGTGTGTGTGTGT
>CABHPQ010166532.1:0-23368 GCA_902168405.1 Peromyscus aztecus
TGAGTAGTACACCATGTGCATATGAATAAATCCTTCACTTGTATTTTTCCATTATTATAAAGTCAGTAAGTAACTTGTCATGCTGTCTCTGAACTGGGAAGGAAGCAATTTTCCAAGGTAATTAATTAATATGGATCTCATTTCTGTCTTACTGATGACGATTCAGGTAGACAGTGAATGAATATAGGTGTGTTTTTCTACCTGTAGCTTAAGTGCCAAAGTGCCCATTAGTGTGTCTGAGAACATTGTTGGCCCAGGTCTGCAGAGTTTAATAGTCTCAGGTTCTCCTGAGCATCTCTCCCATGGATGCTTTAGGAGCCAGTGTACCAGGCATTATTCATGTGTAATTCCAAATGACTCCAGGGAGTTTGTTTCTCACGGTCTCACCACTGACAGCTCTATGCGCTCTGTTCCTGCTCTGCTTCAAGGTTGTCTTGGGATCACTAGGGTGGTCCTTTGCCTAAAACCTGATAGAGAAGAAGAAGTTAAACTCTGTATGACCACGAGATTGTGTTTGAGCTGCCAGGCTTCCTAAGTTTCCTCCAGTTCCCCTCTCAGACCATCATTCTCAAGCTCTCATGTGATTAGGTCTGTTTTGCTTTCATGGGTTATGTGGCTCTGGAAAGTGAGAGCGAGCCTGGCTTCAGTGTATTCACAGGGCTTTGTTCATCTTTAGGCATTTGCTTTGGGAATTAGCAGAGCCGCATTGTTCAGTGTCCCTGGCTACAGATCTCATGGAGGACCCTTTGTCATCCTTCCAAATGGTGCCTAGAATGAGCACTTTCATGTACTTTCTTACCTTTTATTGTGGTCACAGGAATTCATACCTTGTATAGGAGAGAATGGATGTCTGAAAAAATTAGGTTTTCTCTTGGAACACTTGTTTGCTTATAGGAGTTAAATCAGTCTCTCAGACACTGCTCCCTTGAGGAGAACTGTGTTGTTGCAGTTTTTAAGACTACTGTGTGGAGAATCAGAAAAGGCAATCCCAGTAAATGATTATTATCACTGGCACATCTGATAATGCGCAAAGTCCCTCTACCATAAAATTATTGTAGGGCTTATGAAGTATGTTTATAAAGTGTGAAACTTTTGAGACATCAGACAACTAGACAGTGGCAAATATTGCAACCTGGGGGCAGGGAGTGTGTAGTCCTCTTGTGAGTCAGCTACCCAGAGCTTGGGAAAAAAAAATGCAGTTTCTATATTACTAAACATGGTGAAAAAATAGTTATTCACCTTGCTTTTCCATTCTGCATTGCCATTAGGTGAAGTAATGCATAAAAACATTTAGTTGGAAAGCTTAGAAGATAATTTAATGTGTATGAGGATTCTGTATCCTGAAAAGATTCATTCTTAGAGATGGAATGTGATAGATCTAACTTTTTTTTTTTTTTTTTTGGTCCAGAGTTAGCTATATGGAAGATAAGGTTTGGAAATCTTCATTCCTTTAAAAAAAAGTTGGTTTTCCCAACAGCTCTACAAAAACAAGACAATCCACTTTTAAACATTAGAGGATTTAAAGTTAAATAGCCCATGTATCATGTCTCCAGCTATGGGATTAGGATTGTGTATGTTAAATCTGTTTGTTTACATCCCTGAATGTCTATGTATCAATCAATTTAGATGTGCATAGCACGTGCTTACTTTGAGTTTGTGGTATTATAAACAGTATTTATCTCCATGGGCATATCTTTTTATCCAGTGAGCTGAGAAATTAATGCAAAGCTGATTACTTCATTTTAAAGCATCCTCGCTGTTATTGGCTGTCTTATGACTCAGAAATCAACTCAGCCAATAACAATTGTCAGGGTGAGGTGTCCATGTCTCAGAAGTGACCCTCAATGGCAGTAGGGTTGTTTCTCTCTTACTTTTTCTTTGGAACTTTCCAAAGCATCCTCCAGACTCAGTCATCCCTCCACTGGGTTCTTAAAAGCCATCCCTGATAGATTCCTTTGTGGTTTTGTTTTCTTGTTTGGCAGTTTGAGCATGGAGGTTTTAACTCCCAGTGAAGTAACAGATGAATGTGATACATTTTCCTTCCCCCACCCATGGTACCTCCAGCTTCCATAAACAACATAGTCCCTGACCTGTCTGGACATTTTTGATCCTAAAAAAAAATATGCAAGTAGAGAATCCTCGACTTGCAAGAGCCCGTGAAAGTGATTCCCTGGCTTGGGTTGCTATTCAGAACAGTTTTCTAACCCATGTTAAGTAAAGTCTGATGACACAGCAGGTAACTTTGGATGCTTATAACCTTAACAACCAGATGCCAGTTAAAGTCTATGAGGGCCTTACATCCAGCTTTACCAATCAGTTGCTCACCAGATATTCCAAATTAATTTGAAATAATGACCTGCCCCAGTTTCTTGACATCTGTATCCCTTTCTATGTTTGGATTAGAGCTTTAACTTTCAGAGGCACATACAAACCTTAGGAAAAACATAAAATGAAGATCATCAGTGTGAAGTCTTAGTTCCACAATAACACCAGGAACTACAAGCCTTGTTTCAAGCTAAGAGAAAATAGTGCTTCCAAAGCACCCCTCAATTTGATCTTACACAAAGAAAGCTGTGCTCTGCCCTAAGTAGATAGCAATCTTTCCCATAGATGGCTGACTTCTCTCTGACTCCTGGATACATGATGAGAACTTAAGTTGTTAGGAATCTGAATTGGTAATAGCCTATCATTTAGTAGACCCCTCAGCATTATTTCATTTGTAAGTGATCTCCAAAGTTCTTGGCACATAGTCATCTACTATTTTGCCAAGGAGTAAATTTGACCCTCTATACTGAGAGCTATCAGGACAAGAGCCAAGCTGACTGACTACCCAGCACCCACCCACCAAGGAAAACTGGGTACCCCTCCACGCAGTACCACACACGTGACTGGTTTCTTTTGCAAACAGGCTGAGGGAGGATGTCAAGTTGGCACTTGTGAAATAGAGCGTACTTTGGGACCTTAGAAAGTATTCTTTAAATAAATAAGGATTTGCTGTACAGGCAAAGCATTTAGAAAGAGGGTTTAACTTTGCACGAGAGGAGGATTAATTCATTAAAGCAGAGTTCCTAGGTGGATTTTTTAAAATGTGTTTGCAGGAGTTTCCGAGGCTCTCCTGCCTTTCTCTTCCCTGATACCTTGTCATTAAACCATTTAGGTAAATGGATAAAGCTAAAGACAATTAGCAGCACGACTTTGGTACAGTTGGTAATTCAGACTCTGTACCATTATGTGTGTGTCTCAGATTTGGAATTCAAAGTTTCATGTGCTCATATTAGCATAGCCTAACTCTCTCGTTCTTCTTGTGCACTGAAAGTATCATATGTATCTTGTGGTAAGTATAGTATGGTGCTGTCTCATTTCCTACTCTCTTCCACACGGTCATACTTTAAAAAAAAAAAACCGGGACCCTTGACAGCGTGGACCTCTGGATTCTGTATCTCTTTAGATAAAATGAAACAAAACTTGGTGCATCAGGCTTAGCAGAATTAACATTCTCCACATCAGTCATGGGAAGAGGGATAGTTAGGTTGCAGCCTAAGAGGGAGACACCTGATTTCTTTAGTAGATCACATTTGACAGGGATTCTGATGTGAGTGGGGAGGCTAGTTGAGGCAGGAATAACCATAGCACAAAGGCCATTCTAACCCAAAATGAGCTCGAGCTGGGTCCTCAGCTGGTAGGTGGGAATAGTCAGGCAGAGAGCATGCCCCCACAGAGCTCTCAGTTACACCACCACCACATGGCTCAGCCCTCCATTGCGGGGTGGACTCTGTTGGCATCAACACACCTTCCCTGGTCCATGTTGAAGTATTAGTCCCGACATTAGCATCCCCAACAAGCACATCAAATACACACATGCTTGTATCCATGTACCCCGTGATTTCAAGGATGCAAGAAAACAGCTTACTGTATTTCCTCCCCATGTACTGAAGTACTCCCAAAGTACCCAAGATTTTTCCTATTTACAAAAACAAAAGGAAGTAGAATTTTAAGGAGTTAGAAAATGGCAAGGAATTGGATTTTTTTTCTAAAGGACCTCATTCCTTCATTTCTTCATTCCTGTTATCCCTCACAGAAGTAGATTTCAAGGGAGTGGGGCAAAAGAGAGAGCAGAGATGATGGAACACACCTTTTAGTGTGTGGATACTGGGGATGTGACTTGGCTTGCCCAGGTAGGCTAGGTCAGATCAATGGAGTGTTTGGTCGTACATAAAGCAAGCTCAAGGCACCCCAAAGTTGCCAGCCTGTCTGTACCCTACAAGAGGAAGAGAGTGAAAATAAGGAAATCACTGTTTCCTCTTGTTCCTGCTTTGTTCACGGAGCTGGCCTCTTGAGAAATCCCCCTCCCATCCCATTCTGGGATGCCTGATTGGGAATGAATTACCCCACCCGCTGAGTCAGCTGAACCAGAAGATTTGGAGCCCATCAGAGCCCACTGATGCTTGAGCAATGGAGAGAGCACTTCCAACCCTCTTTGTTAGTGCTTTTCTCCAGGGATGATTGATCAAGGCTTTACATTTCTCTTTCAGGGTAAACTTTGTGCTCTTGCATTTAGTGCGCACAGTGCTCCAAAGAGGGGGTTCGTACCTGCAGCCTCTGTCGTCTTCTCTGTCCACCCTTACTGAGCTGGACATAATTCCTGAAGTGACTCACCCCCGTGCTCCTGCATAGACTGTTGTTCATTCAAGGGTCCCCTTCTCTGTCTCTTCATCTATCTAATGCCTTTTCAACTTCACACCTCCCCCCGTGGGAAACCTTTCCTGTTCCCTTTGTCCCTGCACCTGACTTTCTACCTTCGGTCTGAGCTACCCCATCATCTATGCATATCTGTCACTGGAAGTCACTATGCATCGTTCAAAAAAAATGTGTTTTCTGAGCTACAACGCTAATTTATTCTTCCAGTAACACAAGCATTCACCCAATGATCCTTTCAATGATCCTTTCACAGGTCCAAGGTGAAGGCATTAGACAAGCAGAAAACATGGATACAGACACCTGAATAAATAACCAACAGTAATAGTCATAAAGTTATTAGACTTAATACAGTGTTAAAGCTTCATATCTTTGACAATGATTCCTTTAGTATGCAGCGTAATCCAAATGTCTACAACTATTTATTTGTTTGCAAGTGTGAAGATGGTTGTTTAGGAGCCAACAGCTGGAGTTCAGCCATGCCCTAGAATATAATAAAACTTCAGTGGATCAGAATGAAATGTACATATGTTCCCAAAGGTTGGAGCAAAGGCAATACCTAACATATTTCCCCCTAAATTCAAAGCAAAAATCTGCAAAATTCTCATACCATCTTCCAAATGCATGCATCAGGTAGGAAAGATAAGATTCCTAGTAAGTATGACTCCACCTTTCCCAAATGCCTTTGCTACCCAGTAAAGTGTGTAATTTAGATTTACTATTCAAATAAGAATGTTGCCCAGAAAATTTTGTAAGAACTTACTGTGATAGGAATGAGAGCTAAGAAGGAAGAAAAAAAGGCCCGGGGTGGATGGGTAGTTAAATAGGAGGGAATAAGGTGTATAATCAAGTAGAAAGAAAGTTCAAAATCATGCAAAAATGAGAGCTGGCCATATGTTCACAGAGTAATGGTAACTATGTAGATGTAGCCCTGTAAGGATCCGTGGTCTTTGCTTCTTAAGCATTAAGGGAAGGAACACCCAGTTTCATTTGGGGCTGAGGTGTGGGAATGATCCCAAGGTCAAGTCCTTACATGTAAGTGAGACCATTACGTGAGGAATTCTCTCCCTGGATACCTGAGAAAGGCTGACAGTCTTAGAAACATGACCAGCATGCTGCTACCCTTTGCCAGCATGCTGCAGGAAATGAGCTGTAACTCTTGTCCTCCTGACTTCTGGTCTTTGTTTCTACAGCAGCTCTCAACATGGCGGGGATCCCAGGACTCTTCATCCTTCTCCTCCTGCTCTGTGTCTTCAGGCAGGTGAGTCCCTACAGTAGTCCATGGAAACCCACTTGGCCGGCTTACCGCCTCCCTGTCGTCTTGCCTCAGTCTACCCTCAACTTAGCCAAGCCAGACTTTGATGCCAAAGCCAAATTGGAGGTGTCCTCCTCATGTGGACCCCAGTGTCACAAGGGAACACCACTGCCCACCTACGAGGAGGCCAAGCAGTACCTTTCCTATGAAACCCTCTACGCCAATGGCAGCCGCACAGAGACTCAGGTGGGCATCTACATCCTCAGCAACGCCGAAGGCAGGGCGCGAAGTAGAGACTCCGAGGCTGCGGGAAAATCTCGTAGGAAGAGGCAGATTTATGGCTATGACGGCAGGTTTAGCATTTTCGGGAAGGACTTCCTGCTAAACTACCCTTTCTCAACCTCGGTGAAGCTGTCTACGGGCTGCACCGGCACCCTGGTGGCCGAAAAGCACGTCCTTACTGCTGCACACTGCATACACGATGGGAAAACCTACGTGAAAGGGACGCAGAAACTCCGAGTGGGCTTCCTGAAGCCCAGGTATAAAGATGGTGGCCAAGGGGACAACAGCTCGAGCCCAGCCATGCCTGACAAGATGAAATTTCAGTGGATCCGGGTGAAACGCACCCATGTGCCCAAGGGGTGGATCAAAGGCAACGCCAACGACATCGGCATGGATTATGACTACGCCCTTCTGGAACTCAAGAAACCCCACAAAAGGAAGTTCATGAAGATTGGGGTGAGCCCTCCGGCTAAGCAGCTCCCAGGGGGCAGGATCCACTTCTCTGGCTATGACAATGACCGGCCAGGCAATTTGGTGTACCGTTTCTGTGACGTCAAAGATGAGACCTACGACCTTCTCTACCAGCAATGTGATGCCCAGCCTGGGGCCAGTGGTTCAGGGGTCTACGTGAGGATGTGGAAGAGACCACAGCAGAAATGGGAAAGAAAAATTATTGGCATCTTTTCGGGCCACCAATGGGTGGATATGAATGGCTCTCCACAGGATTTCAACGTGGCAGTCAGAATCACTCCTCTTAAATATGCGCAGATTTGCTACTGGATTAAAGGGAACTACTTGGATTGCAGGGAGGGTTGACCCGGCTGCTTCTTCCTGCCAGCACTCCAGGGTCTTTGGGCTCAAGTTGTAGGAGACACCAGCTTTTTATCATTGACTCTTGTACCTGTGTGTCATATAATATCTTTTACCCAACATTCTTCAAGTGGCAAAATGATTGGCTCTATTATTTGAAAACTGGTGTGTGCATCATAGCTTTTAAACGGTCTGAAAGCATACATTTGTACAGAGATTTCAAAATATTGATGTTTGGGGCAATAGGGAATATTTGGCAATTAAGTTAAACTTTCAGATTTTTTGAGAACTCTTGTTTTTTTTCTTTTATCTTATCCAAGCTTGCTTCAAAGGTTTATATTAAATATGTGATATATGGAGGATTTGAATTCCTATGTTTGTATATGTATGTGTTTTCTTCGGAGAGTCATATATTGATATTTTTGTAATGTGTGGTTATAATGCATCTGGATGGTGACACCATAGCACTTCAATAGGCAATTATAATGTTTTTGATTCAACATTTACATAGTAATCCTTGAAGAGAAACAATAATTTATTGGCTATATTGATACACATATAAAACTGTATCTTACAGTAAACAGAACTTCCATGCTGCTTTTAGTTTTGAAAATAAAACCTTCTCTTCTAAAAACCGTTGCTCTACTTTGTGGGAAGTCTGTATATGCCTCTGCAAACCTTGTCATTACACCAGAGTAGGCAAGATCATTTATCCCAATCCCTCCACTTAGCAAGATTTCAGTCGCGTATCTGGGGCTAACAGTTTCTCGAAAGACAGTAAGTGGTGCCTAATTAGAACAGGCTGAATTGCTTCCCAGCTAACGGGTTGTGGCCACAATAAAAAACAGTCCTTGCATCTTACCCCCCAGAGTGCATCACGGCTCACTGTTTATCATTTGGATGGGTAATTTAAAAGGAATTTAATTCCTAAGAACAATGGATGCACTGCTCCGTGGGTGTCGCAGCAGAATATCTGCTTGTTTGAGACTTTGAGACTGAGCATAGTCACACAACCTAATCCAAAATTATTCTGCATAGTTTTCAACGTGCTTCCAGAGAGCTGTGTAGTTTTTTAGTTTGCAGACTTTTCTTTTCTTTTTCTTTTCTTTTTTTTTTTTTTTGAGGGAGGAAGATTTATTAGAATAGCTTAAAGGCTGAGGTCCAGTGAACCAACAATGGCTGTCTATCAACTGAAGTTCCAAGAGTCAGTAGTTGTTTATTCCATGAGGTTGAATGCAGACTTTTCTTTTTCACTGTACTTATTTTATAGTTTTGAAAAATGCTTGGAAGTTGCTCTAAGAAGAACCAGTGTAGCTCTCTTTTCCCATCTTAAAAGGGGGTCTCTTGCTGGAATGGTCTAGGCTATCAGCACATAAAGTCAGATGCAACAGTCAGAAAACAATTGAAGACAGTTGGTGAGCCGGCTCAGCAGGCAAAGGTACTTGCTGCCAAGCCTGACAGCCAGAGTTCGATTCCTGGAACCCACACAGAGGAAGGAGAGAACTGACCCCCACAGGTTGGTCTCTGATCTCCACAGATGCATGGTAGCACACGAGTGCCTCCCCATAAATAAACAAAAGTAACTAAAAAAATTGGGGGATGGCTAAGTAGCTAAGGGTGTTTGCTGTGGAAACATGTGGATCCATCCGAATTCAAATCCGCAGCACTCACAGGAAAAGTGGAACGTACACACACACACACACACACACACACACACACACACACACGCACGCACACCTGCAATCCCAGCACTGTCAGAGACAGGAGAGGAGGATTGTTGAGTCTCACTGTCTTCTGGCATAGCTCCAAGTTCAGTGAGGGCTTTGGTGCAAAGGAATAAGGCAGAGGATGATAGAGCAGGACACTCGCTGTCCTCCTCTGGCCTCTATACATACACAGAGGCGCAACACACACACACACACACACACACACACACACACACTACATAAAATAAATTCAAACAATGGGGAGAACACAAACACTAATCAGAACCATGTATTCCAGTAAATGTCTGTGAACAGAATCACAGAACAAAAAGAAATGAGTGACGTGTTTTGTAGTTTCATCTTGTGCCTCTGAGCCTAAACACTTCTCCCCAATTCTATCTGTGAGGAGAAAAGTAATAGGAGGTAGATGTTTGTGGTATCGCATGCTGGGTAACTTTAGTTTATATTGTGGCTGTGAGGACATCCAAATAGAACACTGTCAGTTAAGCATTCTTCTTGTGGCTTGTGTTTCTTGAGCTTTATGAAGGATCATCCTGGTAAGGACCTCAAGACAGCGCTGCTGGTGTTCTTCATATTGTATGTCAGGACAGTCAGTCTGGCTGCTAACTCCTTGACGCATTCGATAGACTAATGGACTAGAAGCATTGCTAACCTACAACAATGTGGGGCTAAAGTTCCCTGCAACTCTCAGCTCAGGCTTTCCCGTGGTTCCTGCTACATTCCTTCTGCATCAGAACTCTGAGGTCCTCCCGTTAGGGAGGGGCATTTCAAAGATCTCTTGATAGGTGCTTAGGTGCTGGTGAGATAAGCTAGTAAATAAAGACCAAGCATGGGCACCATTAATGTCTCATACTTGGTGCTGTTATTAAACCAGTTTTTTAATGATATGGTATGAATTACTATGCTAATCGCCATTTATTGTGAAAATTGTATATGTCCCATGAAGGTCATATATGTCATGTAAAATCTCATCCATAGTATAAACAAAGAAGTTTTTAAATTCCTGAATGGTTATATTATCTGCCATGATGTAAGAAATACTTAAAATTTGTAAAGGAAATATTTTTTATTTATTAATCAGTTTAAGGTGTAAAATTATCAAGTAAGTTACCTCAGATAAGGTCCTCGAGAGATTGTTCTAAGTGTCCAGATGTCCCAAGCTCTTAATTAACCAGGTAGGGTGAAAAGCTGACTCCAGGGATGATTTTTGGGTGTAGTAGTAGCAATGTTCGCCCAGCAGATGTGGCAGGTCTGGTGTGAGCTGACTCGGGCTTCCTGAGTGGGCTCCTGTGAATTAAACACTCACCCAGGCAACTCCCACCTGGTACCCGTGAGTACTAGGCAGAGCTGCCTGGGACACCTGCAGATCACAACAAATGAGGTAATACACCAAACAGTTGGGAGCGCTGCCTGGAACACCTGCAGACGGCTCTGAGGCTGGAGGTGCTGTGGAGCTGGATGCACATGTGCACGCCCCGCAGCCGCTGTGCACAAAATGGTGGTGATGGCAGCGGCATGGATCGGATATTTCAAAAGATAGAGTTGGCAGCAGCCACACCTAACAGTTTTAAACGAAAAACAAAAAAAACAACCTACTGGTAGTTGCTGACCTGTGGGCTGCTGTTCCCAAATTGCAGAGCTGGAGCTACTCACTGGTCCTAGGTGGGTGGGCTAAAGTGGGTAAAGGACAGTTCCCTCTCAGGTTCTGGCAACCAAACAGAAAGAAGTAACCGCGAGCCAGGTGGTGGCGCACGCCTTTAATCCCAGCACTCGGGAGGCAGAGGCAGGCGGATATCTGTGAGTTCGAGGCCAGTCTGGGAAAAGTAACCATGTTAGCTCAAATTGGGAAGTGCACAGATCATTTGGGCAAATCTGCCACGTGAGTGGGCCCAGCCACGTGTAGCTCCCTCCCCACCCCCCCACCTCCCCCCCACCCTCCCACCTCCCCACCCCCACCCCCCACCCCCGGCAGGGAACACAGGCATGGGTTGGGAGGGGCCGCAGCGTGTGTCTGACAGAGCAGGAATTTCTGGCCTCCAGACGGGATGTGAGCTACTCCTAGCGGGTGGGGTTATTAAGCTAGCCTGCGTGGATAAGAGCCATGCGGGCGGCTCACCCACATGTTGCCGGCACCAGATACAGCGAGAAATCCAAGGGAGTCTGCTTAAGAGTTATAAGGAATTTATTAGGAGATAAATCAGAAAAGACAACTCACTAAACAGAATAGGCCAATCGTTGCAGGGTTCTGGAAGTCTGAGGTCCTGTCTCACGCTGTTCCCGCCGCCTGAGCCAGTCTCCGAGGCCATTCCCGGGGGCTGGTACTTCAAGGTCATAGGTAGGTAGAACAGGTATCCACTACGGGACACCCTTTCATGAGCCATGAAAATGATGGGTTCATGCGTGTCCACCAACCAAGAATCACTTGGGAAGAGAGTCTACCTGAAGAATTATCTAGATTTAAGTTGATCTGAGGGTACAACTGGGAGGGGAGTGTCATAAGTATTAACTGATATGGAAAAACCCAGTCCATTAATGGTGGCACCATTCCCTACACAGGGAGTCCTGAACTGTAGAAAGCAGATCCGTGAAGCACGTCTCTCTGCGTTCTTCTCTGCTCTTGACCAAAGGATATGACTAGCTGCCTAGGGCTCCTGCCTCTGTAGCTTCTGTGCTATGATGGACTGTAATCTGGGATTGTAAACTTAAGAACTCTTTTTTTTTTCTCCCATAAGCTGCTTTTTGTCAGTGCTTTGCTTTATTTTGCTTTATTGACAACAGAAATGAAACACTCACTGCCATCTGCCCTGCCAAGCCTGATGACTTCTGAGGGACAGGAAGTACAGGCTGGCTCTGCAGCGAGCTTTCTCCCTGTGTGTATCAAGTATGTAAAGTGTCGACTGCTCTCTTGGTTTTGATTGATCATTTTCCCCGTCTTTTTCTAAAAGGACTTCAGGTGTGCCTTTTCATAAAGAAAGTGGCAGTTTTGAGAAACCAGAGTCCCGATCCAATGAATCAAGACTGAAGTGTTTGCACTGGGGAGAATGAGGAAAGCAGGTGACTGGCTTGAGCTCCTCAGCGGGGGAACCTCTATGAGGTCATGCCGCCACCGATAGGATGGACATCTTTCCCGTTGTCTCTGTAATTCAAGCTTCCCCGCCCCTGCCTGCAACAACGCATCTTGACTTCCTCTGTTGTTTTCTCTGCATCCTACTTTTACACTGCATTATAGATGTTCTGTGCTGTTAGACTACAATTTCATGAGGGCGGGACTTTTATCTCTTGTATCTCCACAGCAGTGCCCGGGTTCCTAATAAATGCATTCCAAGGGAATCATTGAATAAATTACTTTATTAGGTTCAGATAATCTGTTGCACCATAGTTGTGATTACTTGGGTTTAAATCACTCTTGAACCCAAGCATACTCCTGAATAAGACTCTTGTAGTGTCTTGTACCCATCTTCTCTCACTTACTTATCCGACCAAGCCCTTTCTTTCTCTCTTTCTTTCTTTCTTTCTTTCTTTCTTTCTTTCTTTCTTTCTTTCTTTCTTTCTTTCTTTCTCTCTCTCTCTCTCTCTCTCTCTCTCTCTCTCTCTCTCTCTCTCTCTCTTTCTTTCTTTTCTTTTGAGACAGGGTTTCTCTGTGTAGCTTTGGCGCCTTTCCTGGAACTCTGTAGCTCAAACTGGCCTCAAACTCACAGAGACCCGCCTGGCTCTGCCTCCCGAGTGCTGGGATTAAAGGCGTGCGCCACGACCGCCCGGGGCCAAGCCCTTTCTTATCCTCTTCTACCATACCCTACCCACCCTACCCATCCATCCACCCTGTCCTGTCCTAGCACATATTGTACAGTTGCTGTCATTTACATCTGTCTTCCCTGCTAGAGTATGAGCCTTGTAAGAGCAGGAGTTGGATTCTGCTCTGTCTCCCACACGGTACAGCCTAGGGAATGCTCAGTGAGAAAACGGATCCAGTGCCTGCTCCCTACACCACATCTCACATGGGATCAGGTCTGAGCTGTCTGACTCCTCTGCAGCTCCTCAGCACCAGTCTTCTTCCATTGCTTCCATTCCAGGACAGCAGCCTCTAGACTGGAATGTGAGCCTCCCAGCTTGCCATGGCTGCCTCAGACGTATCTGAAGCAAAGACTTGATAACCTATGTTTTCTCTTGACTAGAATCAGGTCACTAGGAACCCAAATTTCATTTTCCTACCTTTCAATCTAATATGCACATATATATCCAATGTATTGGACAAGTTTTTTTCTCCACTGCTCTGTAGACTCATACAGTCTGGCTTTCAGCCAAGCTCTACTGAACACATGTATGTTTTTCAGCTTCTGTCACTGGCCAAGCTCTCCTCCCCTTAGGTCGCCCTCTCCCATCTCGTCAGTTGTTTAACTACTTACTCAGCAAATATTGGGCAGTGGGTACCAGCCCCTCTCTGTGCTCATGATGGAGCTTCAGAGAGGATATTGCACATCTGTGTGTTCAAGATGGTCCTGCGTCACTGTAGAAAAGACACTTGCCCCACTTCCCAGAGGCTCAACGATCACCCTCTCCACAAAAATATCCTGGCATCAGTGAAATGGAATTACCGTTTTGTGAGCTAAACTAGTCAAATATTTCCCATATACTTTAATAAATCTCCAAGTTAGTGTCCAGCCTCACTGGTGCATTTCCTTTCTTGGATTTATTAGTACTGATTCTATATCCAGCTCCCTAATGGAAAAAAATGCCATGTTTGGCAAACCAATGTGACCCAAGTGTAACTAATGTCCTCTGTGGATAAGCCATTCTGGGACACAGAATACCATCCTTTAAAAATGGCATGTTTTATTACCCCCAGATAATTGCCAGAGCAGTCAAATGCAAAGTTAGGAAATTCCACAGAAATAGCACATTTTGTTTTCCCACTGTAGGAGAGATGTTCATTGGTCAACTGCAGTATAATATCAAGAATAATCATTCTTTATCGATTGGCTTCATTGTAACCTTTTTCTTTCTTTAAAGTCTCTACTCTCCCATGTTTCTTCTTCTGGAGATCTTAGATAGAGTAAAATGACATAAAGACTTATTGGGAGAAAAGGGAATTTGACCTGAAAATCCAATTTTTTATGAGATTTGTAAAAAAGGATAAAACATTGTGATCACACGTGAATATATAAATCTTGGCATTAACATGTGTGATCAGATTTCCTTTCAATGTATCTTTTATCAAATAGCCTGTGTTGGGTAGTGAGATGTAAGGTAAACTATGTGTGATATCCATGTATAAATCACTAGCTCAGGCTTTCTTTATTCTCTGGACATATTATGTGTACCATTAATTAAAAATTATTTCATTTTGCCAACATTCAGAAGTTTCCCACTACCCTGGAGAAGGGATCTAAATTCATCAGATGCATGATGGTTTTTCATGCATGTGGTTTTTCATGATGGTACAATTCTCTGTGGTTTTTCATGATGGTACAATTCTCTTCAGAGTGTTGTTGCAAAGTGTTTCTCATCACTTCCAGGAATTTTCCCAAGTCAAGAGTAACCTTGGGTAAAAAGCAACACCTTGAGATATCACCTTGTTCTGCTCACTAAATGATTTCCAATTTCTTCGGGTGTTATAAAAAGCAACTTTTCTTGGCCACTACTGATTTTTCCCCCCATTCTTGGATTGCCCCCTAGTGGTTTAGTTAACTAATGACCGTATCTCGGAACCTAAAACGGGGTTTCTGATGACTCTAATTATTTAATTTTACTTTGTCTTTTCCACATCTCTTCCTGTTTACAAAGGAGACGTCCAAACACCCCTGAAAGGAAAGTAAGCAATGTGCAGAGTGGCGCAGACACTTTGGGATAATCAAAGCATTCTGTGGAACACTGTGAAATCCTTTGTAGAAGTTGCCCGTTCTGGTTTTCTGTCAGCAACGTTTTTCACTTGCCTGGCGTTCACTTTCTCTGTCAATATTCTATTGGAGTTGCGCCAGGTAATCTAGGGGTGCCAGGATGACTTACAGGCTGTGTTGCACTTCGAAAATACCAATTAGATATGCTGAATACAGCTGGGCGGGATTCCCATACTCTCACTCATAATAAACCAATCAGCACTCTTGGGGCCTCAGTTGGTCCCAGACTTCTTGGCTCCATCTGGGTAGTTGGAGCTGTGACTTGTCCGCGCCCAACCACTTGAGCTCCATCCAAATGGCTTGGGAAACCTTTGAGATCCTGTAGAAAATGAGAGAGAGGCCTGGTCAGCATCATAGCTGGCTCTCTGCTGGATGCTGGGTCCTAGACATCTGTACCAGGAAACTCAGTGTAACAAACATCACTGATCTAAAGCTTTCAACAAGCAAAACTCCAATTATTTATTGGCTCATTAAAGAATACCAAGAAGTGTTCAAAACTCAAGACAGCTTTATTAAAAGATTTTAAATCAGAATGTTTGCTTTTATTAAGACCTGAATTGTGAGAGGACAGTTGATATCACAGACTGATGGTGAATAAGGGACAGAAGGTATTTCTGCTCTAGGAACAGTGTCTGCAGAATTGGACTAGAGACTTCTTTCAAGCAGGGTGTGAGGACAGGGAAGGGAGGGATGACTCTGTGGTTAGGAGCACCTCCTGCTCTTGAGGAGGACACTGGTCCAATTCCCAATACTTACTCACATCAGGTGGCTCACAATCACCTGTAACTCCAGTTCCAAGGGGCCCAACATCCTCTTCTGGCCTCTATAGGCAACTGTATGCACAGGGTGCACAGACACTCAGGTAAATATGTACATACACACAAAATTTAAAAATATAGTGAGTATAAAGTGATCAGTGGGTTATCAAGTACATAGTAGAAGAACATTTACTTATTTGTATTTATAGTTATTGAGCACCTACTGTGTGTAATGAATTCATTTAGGCAAAACTGAAATGGCGTATGCCCCTCTGAATTTCATATAGCCACTTCCAAAGACATAGCATGTGAGAAATGACTTCATCTTTTAGAGATGTGTTGGGTCCTGTAAGAGAAGGGATCTTGTGTTCTACATGACTGTGGTGGGAAGAGCCAGGACCAATGTGTGGACTCTCAAGGGAATCTGTCTTCAGTGAATGAAGGACCCAGCACTGACCACAAACAGAATGACCAGGGCCATAGGGAAGAGAGAAGCATGTCCTATGTTTTTCCTCTAAATAGAAGTACTTTGTAAGACATTTAGGATTTCATATGGAGGATTTCTGTAGTATTGGCAAGGAGGGACTAGATGGGATCCATGGTTCTTTCTGCTGCTTAATTCCAAAAATCTGGGAATGTGATGGCTGCCAAAATCATTGCCATGGCTAGTCTCTTGTTAACTGAGAGAGGGAGCTTAACTGTAGGATCTCTCTTAGCCTCTTGTTCTTAGTACTTGATGGAAATAAGGAGAATTTGCTTAGCTCCATTGAAAAGAGTGGAGGCATGGGGCAGGTGTTATCAGTACTAGGTGTCTTGCTTTGCAGTCTGTTTACGAACGTACTTCTTTTTGTGAACTCCGCCAGGGTCTCATTTATTCTAGCATCTCTGCTCCTATCCAGCTGTTGGGACACAGAGGGTTAGGAGCTGGAGGCTTTGAACTGGCATAGAAATTGGCAAGGAGGGACTAGATGGGATTCATGGTTCTTTCTGCTTCTTAATTCCAAAAATCTGGGAATATGATGGATGCCAAGATCATTGCCATGGCTAGGTCTCTTGTTAACTGAGAGATGGAGCTTAACTATAGCATCTCTCTTATCCAAGCCTCTCTTACCCAATGACCAAGAGGCACAGATTCCTGATATCTTCCTCCTCTAGCAATTAAGTCCCTGAGTCCGGATCTGCCCAAGCTGGGGGTAGGGGTGATCCTATCAGGCACCCTCTCCTAAGAATCAGGAGCCTGTAACAAGCAGCCAAGCACAAACATGACGTGGTGGGGGTGACAATGAATACACATGATTCACTTAGCTCTTATTTTTCTTACTTTAGTATTTCTAATCAGAAAAAAACATGGAAAAATAAATATACTTAATTCCATTTTATAGACAAGGATACTGAGGAGCTGAGAAATTAATGCTGTGCAGCTAATTTAATAGTGAAGACAGGACTTAAACTCATGGTCTGTGTGCTTCCTCTGTTCCAGATGCCTCTGCCCCTGCTCAGTGGGCAAAATGAACACTGGACTGAGACAGGCAAGTGGTGTCCCTCTTCCACCTAGGACCTTTGTCCTCATCTATAAAGATGAAGAGAGTGGGCAGAGGAATTTTTATGCCAATTCAAAGCCTCCAGCTCCTAACCCTCTGTGTTACATCAGCTGGATAGGAGCAGAGATGCTAGAATAAATGAGACCCTGGCGGAGTTCACAAAAAGAAGTACGTTCATAAACAGACTGCAAAGCAAGACACCTAGTACTGATAACACCTGCCACATGCCTCCACTCTTTTCAATGGAGCCAACCAAGTTCTCCCTACTTCCATCAAGTACAGAGAACAAGAGGCTTGGATAAGAGAGGTTAAAGGTTTCAAAGAAAAGTCAGCACACCCAGGAGAAGAGAGAACTGAGAAGAGTGTGCTGTGTGGCCTAGGGATCTGAAATTTTGGTGAAATCCACTCTTTGCTTTAGAGTTCTTAAATGTACAGTACCTGGTGTGTAGTAGAAAGGACCTCTGATAGCTCTCTGAACTCCTTTTAGGACGGACTAGACTCTTGCACCTATTTCTGTTATGTCTTTCTTCACAAAACATCACTGAATTCTGGCTCAGAGTATGTGTTATGTATGAGCAAGGAACCAAAACAGAGACTTGGGTACCAGTCCTGCCAGAGGGAGGATTTCGTTGGGCATGGCTCCTTGACTATGTCTGCAATACAAAATATTACTAACCCAATGAGTGCTGTGGGATGGTCTGTATGTCAAATTGCTCTGATTGGTCAATAAATAAAACACTGATTGGCCAGTGGCTGGGCAGGAAGTATAGGTGGACTAACAGAGAGAATTAAAAGAGCAGGAAGGTGGAGGGAGTCACTGCCGGCCGCCACCATGACTAGCAGCATGTGAAGATGCCGGTAAGCCACGAGCCACATGGCAAGGTATAGATTTATAGAAATGGATTAATTTAAGATATAAGAACAGTTAGCAAGAAGCCTGCCACGGCCATACAGTTTGTAAGCAATATGTCTCTGTGTTTACTTGGTTGGGTCTGAGCAGCTGTGGGACTGGAAGGTGACAGAGATTTGTCCTGATTGTGGGCCAGGCAGAAAACCTCTAGCTACAAATGAGCCTCTGCAGAATAGGATGGTGGGAAGCTGTCACTTCTGTTGGCCCCAGAAGATGGAATTGAGATTATGATTAGATGTCTACATCAACAGGACAACTCAAAAGACAGGTCGGCACACCTGATTACTTTCTACAACAGGCAAAAGAGCAAGCCTACCTTTTGGCTTTGTGGATTGTGACCCAGATTCTTCCACAGAGTAACAGCTACATGGTATCATGGAAACTGGAATCTCAATGTTTGCTTTGGAAGACTGTAGGAAGGATGTTCTGATTGACCACCCAATGGCATTTATTGGAAGAGAGAAGGTATTGTACCTCTTTGCTTTTTAAAACGTTTCATTCATGTGAGTTAATGTCACCATTATGGGGAGCAGTATGGAGATTTCTCAGAAAGCTAAAAATAGATCTACCTGGGCCTGGGGAGATGGCTTTGTTGGTCAAGTATTTGCTACAGAAGCATGGGGACCCATGTTTGATCCCAGAAGCCAAATAAACAAGCTGAGCATGGTAGTATGTATTTGTAACCTCTGTGCTGTAGAGGCAGGACAGGTGGAGCCCTGGAATTCACTGGCCAGCCAGCATAGCCTAATCAGTGATTTCTAGGCCAATGAGACTTCTTGCCTTTAAAAATGTTTGAAAGTTCCTGAGAAACACCTGAGGTTGATCTCTAGCCTCCACATGAATGCACATAATATACATGTGCTTGTATACCCACATGAAAAACATCCATGTGCACACACACAAGCATATATGCACATGCATGCACACACACACACACACACACACACACACACACACACACACACACTGATCTACCACTACAGAGACCTGTGTGTTCAGTCTGTGCACGATGGGGAAGTGCTAAAACTTTTAGGAGGTGGGGTCTAGAGGGAAGAGATTGGAGATGCTTGCCCTTTAATTATGAACCCCCTCAGCTTCTTCCTCTGTCTTGCTGCTTCCTAACTGCTGTGAGGCGTGAGCAGCTTCAGACCAAGATTCTCACCCCACAGAGATGTTCTGCCTCACCATAGGCTGAAGGGCAATACCATAGGTGACTGTAGAATGGAGCTACTAAAACTGTAAGCCACAATAAACATCCTTCCTAAGTGTTTATCTTGTATTTTTTTTTTCACACAGCAGTGGCAAGCTAAAACATGGGTGTATGTCTGGAGGAAATGAATATTAAAGAGATCCATCAACACCTATGTTTATTGTCATTTTAATCACAATAGCTAAGAGAAGGAAGGAACATAGATAACTACCCATAAATTAACAATAAAGCAAACATTCTTTCGTAAGTGATAGACATATGATAGATAGATAGATACATAGATACATAGATACATAGATACATAGATAGATACATAGATAGATACATAGATAGATAGATAGAGATGATAGAATATTATTCAGCCATGAAGAATATGTAACCCTGTCATTGTGAGCAAAATGGATGGAACTGCAAGACCTTGTGTCAAGTGAAATAAACTCAACACAGAAAGACACACATTCCATGGTCTTTCTCATATGTGGAAGTTAAATAATGCACCTAGGTATAGAACAGTGAGCGGGGAATGCAAAAGGGAAAGGAAAATAAAGAGAGACTAGATTTAATCAATGGCAATATGGAAATACCACACTGAGTCACACTGGTATGTAAGTTTAGTAAATGTTTACGAAAAGTTTTGTTCTGATGTGTCTGGGGCTGACAAGATGGCTCAGTGAGTAAAAACACTTGCTATGTAAGTCTGATGACCTCAGTTTGATACACGGAATCCATAAAAGGTGGAAAGAGAGAACTGACTCCCTGGGGCTGCCTCTGACCTCAGCTTGTGTGCTATGGCATGTGCATGCCCAGCCCCTTACCGTACACACACAAAGATAATAAATAAAATCTAAAAATGATTGTTAAAGAATTATATCTATACTTATCCACAAACAAAACATGTTTCTTCCATCTTTCACTTTCCTGTTGACTTTTTTATTATTATTATTTTTCTTAACTTGGTAACTGAATTTCATGGAACACTTCACAATTAAATATCTCTTCTGCTCCCCTTCCTTAATGATCTTTTTAAAAACACATTTTCTCAATATTATGTGCTGCTCTTCACAGTTCATAAAACACAAATTCATGATCTCACAAATCCAGCAAAAGCCCACAAGGCCATAAAGCAATCATTATACACATTTCACAGGTGAGAGAGCTGCAGGCTAAGGAATTAAGTCATTTTCTCCATGCTGCTCGGCACTGTAGATGAGCTTTGACTTGACCTCAACCTATACAGTGGTGATTGCTGTGCCTACACTGTGTCCTACATCAGCAAGTTTACATGTATGGGGTGTGGCAGACCTTATTTAGGACATGGATTCTTCTTTCATATGATTTTTATGAGTCCAAAGACTAAAGAACTTGGTGTCTTAAAACATGAGCAAAGCAGTCATGTAATACAGAAGGCCAAATCTATGAATGGAAAGAAAGGTACATGCTTGGATTCTAAGTAAACTTTTTATGATGCAAAATGGCCCCTCTCTAACATCTCTAAGGCTCTCATCACTGGACATCATTCAGTCTACCTGGAGAAGATACTCATATATTGTTGGGCAAATGGTTGAGTAAGTGACTGATAACCATATGCTGTGCCCTGGAAATATAGCAGTGAACAAGAAACTAGTCTAGAGGTCAAGGTGTACCTCTGTGAGAAAATACTGTTTACTTTGAGACTAAAGGCAGAGAAGGATTTGTCTAGTGGAAGGAAGTGGTGAGGCAGATAGAGAATGTTTAAGCATAGAGAATAACATAAGCAGTAAACATGGAGCTCCAGGGGTGAGCTTTTAGGAATGTAGACAATTTCAACATAAGCACAGGGTAGCAGGGGTGGGTCATGATGCTGGGTGGACCAGGAGGCAGACAAGGCCTGATAGATAAGGGTCTGGCCCTGTATACCAAAAAGCCTGAGACAGAGGACTGTTTGTGTTCTGCAATTACCGCCATTGAAGGCAGATCCAACATGGACATGAAAGGCTGGGAAACATCAAGAATCAGTTATAGCTATGTATGAAAATAGGATCTTTAATAAAAGCAGAAATGGAATATGGGGTCGGGGAGGGTGCCCAGGGCTAAAAGAGTCATGTGAGCTAAGGCCTATGGGTATTCCAGAAATGGGCAGCAGTTTGCGTTGCTCAAAAGGAAGGGATGGAACTAGGGAGACAGCTTAGTAGTTAAGAACACATGCTGGCTGTGCAAGTATGAGGCCCTGAGTTCAAATCGCCAGCATCCATTATAAAAGTTGCTTGTGGCCATGTGTGCTCGCAACCCTGGCTTTCTGGGTCAGGTGGAAACTGGAAGTTCCCAGGATCCCAGTGGTCAGTCATTCTATTCAATGAGCTTCTGGTTCACTGTCTTAAAGGAATGTGGTGAAGAGCAATAGAGGAAGACACTCAGTTTCCTCCTCTGACCTCTACATCACACACAGGGGTGCGCACCTGAACATCTGCCTGCATGTGCCATGTACACTCAGATAGATGGATAGGGCAGTAAGGCCCGAGGCTGAAGAATTCAAGTGGGTGACATCAGTAAAGGTCTTAGATGCTACGGCAGGCTTGTTTAGGTTTCATTCCATAGAAAATGGGGCGCTGGTTACAGTGTTCAGTCAACCCTGAGGATGACGCAACACATAACAGTTTTTACTGAATGTCACAGTCCACCCCTCACTTTCACAGACTTAACCTCTCATGAGCTGCAGTGTGACCCAATGTTGATATCTTTTGTAATTGTTAACAATGACTATTATTGACTGACTGCCTAATGTTTTTCTTGCACAGAATTAGATAGGACCTTTACAGACACCATTTCAGATAATTCTACCATTTTTTTCTTTACAATATTTTATCTGAATTTTAGATGAGAAAACTAAAACAGAGAATGCTAAATAACTCATCTAGGGACACACAGGCACTAAAGGCAGCATGGACCTGGACTGGGTGTATGTTCTATACATTCAGCCCTGGGAACAGTGCCCCAGTTGAAATATGACTCTATAAACAGGAAAGGAAGAGGGCTGGAGAGATGTCCCAGTGGTTAAGAGCATGTACTGCCACTGCAGAGGACCCAAATTCAGTTCCCAGCACACACAACATAATGTAACACCAATGTGAGGGGACCCAACACCCTCTTCTTGACTTCTGTGGGAACTTGCACTCATGTGTACATATACTCACACACAAGATACACATAAATACACATAATTTTAAATTAAAAATAAAATCTAAAATGAAGAAATCAAATCATCTCTATTTACAGATGGTATGATCCCATATTTCAAGGGCTTTAAAGACTCTACCAGAAAAAAATTTTTAACATGATTTTTTTAGTTGATTCTTTGGGAATTTCACACCATGTACCCCAACCCCATCCATCTCCAAGTCCTTCTATATCTGCTCCTCATCCCTACAGCAACCCCCTCAAAGGAAAATCCAAAAAGAAATAATAAAAACAAAACAAAAATAAAAATAAAACAAAAACCCAAAACATACAAACAAGAATATCAACTAAAAAACAAGGAATCATAAAAAAAAGAAAAACAAAAAGAAAAGAACAACACAACAAAACTGTGGTGATATTGTGTTCCCAATATATTGTGCACCTTAATAAACTTATCTGGGGTCAGAGAACAGAACAGCCACTAGATAGACATAGAGGCCAAAAAATGGTGGCACTCAACGCTTTTAATCCTAGCATTCTGAAGGCAGAGATCCTTCTGGATCTCTGTGAGTTCAAAGCCACACTGGAAACAGCCAGGCATGGTGACACACACCTTTAATCCCAGGAAGTGATGGTGGGAAGCAGAAAGGTATATAAGGCTTGAGGACCAGGAACTAGAGCTGGTTAAGCTTTTAGGCTTTTAGCAGCAGTTCAGCTGAGATCCATTTGGATGAGGACTCAGAGGCTTCCAGTCTGAGGAAACAGGATCGGCTGAGAAGTTGGCCAGGTGAGGTCAGCTGTGACCTGTTCTGTCTCTCAGATCTTTCAGTGTTCACCCCAATACCTGTCTCCATCAGGTTTGATTTTATTAATACGACCTTTTAAGATTCCTGTTACACAAAACTCTTTGCTCCTCCATCTTTCCCACCTCTCCATCACCTGATTATTTTAGAGGCATTGGGAGCTGCTGTGTATCACTCCATAGACCCTTTAGTCCTAACAGCTTCACTTGCAAATTCTCATTGTTTAATGTGTTGTTGGTTCGAGGCCTCTGGCTTTTGGCACACTGTCAATACTGGACCTTCACCAAAACTCTTCCTGGACATCCTGCTGTTGCCCTGAGTCATGGAGAT
>CABHPQ010166532.1:23378-39866 GCA_902168405.1 Peromyscus aztecus
GGGCCTCTGGGACCATTCCCCTCAGGAATGGGGCAGACTAGCTCTCCCACACCTGTGATGAGGGGCAGGGTCAGCTCTCTGGTGAGGGAGGAGCAGTTCTCTCCAGGCCAGTGAGAGGTGGGACCAGCTCAGCAAGGCCCTTGTACTTCAACATATCATTCAACACATAGTTCACATGGACCCTGGCAGTAACACGGGCAACAGACATCAACACAGACCCAGACTGTGGTAGGACCATGGACCCAGACGCGACCCTCAGCAACAGCCAGGCCTTGACAACACCATGGTCTCTGAGTTGCAGAGCAGGCCACTCAGATTGGCATGGTCCCAGGCAGCAGCATGTCCCTCCTTGGATACTAACACGGCCTCAGGTATTAGTCCAGACTCCAGGGATCTGCACGGCCTTTGGTAGTGTCAGAACTACCAGAAAACTCTTATATTTGATAAATAGTTTCAGCAAATTAGTAGGATAAAAATATCAACATACAAAAAAACCTATAACCTTATTAGAGTAAAGAACTATAATAAGTAAAGAAAATAATTATATTCACATTATCTTCTAAAACAGTGGTTCTCAACCTTCTTAATGCTGTGACCCTTTAATATAGTTCCTCATGTTGTAGTGACCCCCTACCATAAAATTATTTCATTGCTACTTCATAACTGTAATTTTTCTGCTGTTATGAATCATAATGTAAGTATTTTTTTTTACATAAAGAGACAGAGTTTTCCCAAAGAGGTTGCAACCCGCTGGTTGAGAACCACTGCTCTGAAATATCTAAGCCTAAGCTTAAGCAAGGTGAAAAACCTCTAAAACAAAAATATTAAAACACCAAAGGAGGCTGGAAAGATGGCTCAGTGATTAAGAACACTGGCTGCTCTTCCAGAGGCCCTGGGTTTATTCCCAAACTTACATGGTGATTCACAACCCTCTGTAGCTGCAGTCCCAGGGGACCTAACCCCCTCTTCTGACCTCCATGGTCACTGCATGCACACGGCACACTGACATGCACACAGAGAGACTGTTCATGCACATCAAATACGAATAAAAACTTAAAAGAAGTTTAAATAAATAAAAGATACACCTCCCCCCAAAAAAACCCCAAGGATTTGAAGAAGACACTAGAAGATTGAAAGATTTCTCAAGCCCATGAATTGGAGAGTAAACATTGTGAAAATGGCTATATTATCTAAGTGACTGACAGATTCAATGTAATTCCTATTAAGTTCCACTTACATTAGTCACAACCAAAAAAAAAATCCTAAAATTTATAGAGATTGACAAAAGACTGCAAACAACCAGAACTGTCCTAAGAAGGAAGAATGCTGAAGAAAAATGCTGGAGGCATCACAATACCTTATCTCAAATTATACCACAGAGCCAGAGTGGAGAACAAAAACAGTGTGGTCCTATCATAGGGAAAGATGCATAGACCCATGGAATAGAATAGAGAACACAAAATAAATCCACATAGATACAGACACTTAATTTTCAACAAAGGTATCAAAACACAACATCTTCAACAACTCATGCCAGGAAAACTGGATTCTCCTGTGTAGAATGGAACTAGATCCATTTCTCACACCCTATACAAAATCAATTCAAAATGTGTCAAAGACCTTCATGCATGACCTGAAACTTTGAAACAACTAGAGGAAAACATTTTAAAATATAAGTATAGACAAGGACTTTCTGAAAAGAACCCAAAAACTCAGGAAACAATAGCAAACATTGATAACTGAGATTGCATGGAATTAAAGTTACAGGAAAAGGAAACAGGAGAGTGAAGATACAGATTACTGAATGAGGGGGGGATCTTGAGCAGCTCTGTGTCTCAGAGGAGATTCATATCCAGAATCTGTAAAGAACTCAAAAATTAAGTATTGAAATAATCAGCCATCTGATAGATGGACACGGTTGAAGTGCTCTCAAAAGAAGCATAAGGGGCCAGGCAGTGGTGGCGCACACATTTAATTCTTGCACTCAGGAGGCAGAGGCAGACGGATCTCTGAGTTCAAGACCAGCCTGGTCTATAGAGCTTCTGTGTAATGTAGATTTTATCATAAATATATACATGTATTTATGTTATTAAAATAGAAGAAACTGAAAGGGGGTGGTGGGTGAGAGATTTAAAGGAGGGAAGGAATGAGGGTATAATTGGGGCGGAGACTAAATATCACATTTCCCTTCATATACATAATCTAGATGTAAATATATACATCTGTGTACATGTGTGCAAGTATCTGTGTGGCATGAAGGAGTGTGGAAGGAAGAAGGAGACCAGTGGAGGGAAAGAGGAAAGAAGAGGAAACAGGCTATTACTGTGCTCTCACCAGGTATAAAGATTTGCATGTATAAAAACATACTGAAACCCACTATTTTGTATGCCAAGTAAAATACTAATTTAAAAATCCTGCTACCCTGAGATCTACGGCACCCCGTCAGAATGGCTATCATCTAGAAACAAGCAACCAATCCTGGTGAGGATTTGGAGGGAGAAGAACCTTCTACAACCGTGGTGAGAATGTAACTTAGAGCAGCTGCTGATATCCTTCAGCCGGATGTTCTTCTAAGGACTAAAAAAGGAATCACCAGGCACGTGAACCATATGACCCAGCCGTACCATTCCTGCGTATATACAAGGAATCAAAGCTAAAATACTGGAGACACATGCACGTCTATGTTTGCTGAATTGTTATTTACAATAGACAAGATGTGGAACCAGCCTGGATACCCACTGCACATGAAATTCTATGAAGCCATAAAGAAAGATGAAATGATGCTATTTGCAGGCAATCAGATGGTGCCAGAGAGTATCGTGTTAAGCGAGCAAGCCAGACCCAGAAAGACAAATATCCTATGTTTTCTCTCATCTGCTGACCCTAGGTTTAAACACATACATATGTCCAATATTAAATATATGGACACACACACACAGTATGAAAGCAGAAGAGGGATGATTTAAGGTGACGAAGAGAATTAGTGAGAGGGAAGAGAATAGACAAGAGGAAAAGCAGGGATGAAATATAATGACGTGTATAAACATCACTGCAAAAGCCATTATTTTGCAAACTAATTTGAAATTAATTTTAATAGCAATTTCTTAGACACTAGTGAGATGAAAGATGGGTAAAAGCTGTTTACTGGAAAAATGAGTGAACCTTTGGCAACGAAGGTAGCATATTTCTATGACATTATAAATCCTTGATGTTTGGGGGAAATTTACTAATGATCCAGAAACCAAACAACCTAAGAAATAAAGCTGGTGTGCTCATTCAACTTGACCTATGTTCAGATATTGTTAGTGGCAATTTTAATGTACACACACATGAAATTATTAAATAATTACTTCTTCAGAAATTCATTCAGTTATACTTACATGGTAAGTTTGATAGCAACTACTGAAGATGAGAGGGCCTCGACCCTGTGATGGAGGAGACAGCCCTGGCTGGTGGCCCCAATTTCAGCAGAGTTATTTCAGAGAACTACCTGTATTTGGGTTTCAAAGGCTTAACTTTGGTAGGATGTTTGCTCTTGGTGGCAGCACATCTCTTTGCCAAGTACAAATCAGTGAGCTTTGGAGAAATGAATTTGTTCTCAGCTTGGGTTGAAATACGAAGTTCACTTTCCTTGGCTTTATGTGAAGCACTGGCCATGCAGATGCCCCACTGGCAGTGGTATTAACCATGAACCCCTCTACAGTGCTTGGGAAAGCTTTGCTGGACCCACTGCTCTACCTGAGCTCTCTCCATGTCCGATAGCAGGAAATGGGACTGAAGAAGAAAGAACAGTGGCATTGGTCATCAGTCCTGTGCAACCTCCAGATTAAGATTAAAGAGCTGACAGCTCAGTATCCTGTATAATCCCACACAGACCCTCACATGAGGGAAATAATCATAATGAACCTAGAACAATGGGTAAAGTTTCAATACAGACTCTTACTGTGTAGTATTGGAGCAAAGCTAATTTAGCTTTTTTTTAAAAAAATAGAATACACCCTTATTAAAGGAAATTATCTCTGAAGTATTGATAGGTGACTTGTTACTGTGGTGATAATAATACTCCTTACAGGAAACCAGACCCCTTCTTGTTGGAGGCTGGGGACACAGTACTTCCTGATTTCGGGGTGCCGATCCAACATTATTTCTACCTTCAGAGCCTCGCATGGCCACCCCTGCAGGGGAGCAAAGACTCGACAAGTCCCGATTCCTGCCACGATCAACACACTGACGAAGACAGTGGGTAGGGGTGTTCCAGAATTTAAGAGGTGGTAGCCAGAAATTCAGACTTAGGGACAGTAAAATCAGGTCACTTGGCTCTAACAGAGGAATTTGTCAGCAGTGGGACTTTCCTGGGAGCAGAGGCAACAAGTGAGTGAGCTTTGGGAGTATCTTCTGTAAGGAGGCAACAGTTCCGCACCATCAGCACTTAAAGTTAAAAAGTGCTGTGAATGTGCCTTGCCTAAATCACTGGGACTCATGGCGACTGACATTGAACAATTGAACACTATCCTGGTGAGCAGCATGTCAACTATTCCACACAGATTAGGGAATGGGGATCAATCAGAGCTCCTAAGTCACTCACCCAGTTCCTACAGAGAGTGGGTGGCAGGGTGTATTGTCTCAGTCCACTTGTCTCACTCCAGATCTTATCTCCAGACTTGGTTTTCAGCAAAAAGGAAGCAGTCAGATGTGTATCTGAGAATCGCCCTTCAAGTATCATGGCAGGGGTCCAGAACATTCACGAAAGAAAAACCCAGCTAGGACTTCGCCTGCAGTGCTGAAGGCTTCCTCGAACTGAAACCAGTCAGCTGAGTTCAGAGTGGTTGTGCTCCAAAGGGAAGAGACACACCCCAGCCACTGGCTGGGGCTCCTGTGTACTCATGCACAGATAACGTTCAAGCCAATGGATAAACAAGAGCTTGGGCAAGTCCTTTAGCTGTGAAAATAAATATATGCTTTGTCAAAGGCGTGAGGGCACAGCCTTCACCACCCAGTCTCTGGAGCTGGTGAGGCTGAGCCTTCTGCAGCTCCCTGCTAAAGGAGGCTCCCTGCTGTCAAGGTCCTATCCAGCACCCAACTCTCACATCTACATATTCTCTAATGTATCCAACAAATACTTATGGCATCCCACTGTGTGACAGACACTGAGAGAGATGTGGACATGGATGTGAAAATTCCTAAATGGGGCTTTTACGCATGTTTAGGGAAGGGAGATTCTAATTACAGAGCCCCTAAGTTAAAGATTTAATCTATGATACAGTGGTGATGGTCAATTTTTATGAGGACATCATTGCCAAAGCATTTCTCTAAGGCCTTCCATCTAAGCTAAATTACCCCTAATAATAAACGTGAAACTCGACATTTAGTCAGTGAGCCTAAGTTATTGTCCAAGGTCAGCTTGACTTCTGGAGGAAAACTCACTGGAGCAAATGCCAGCTCTGCTGTAGCTTCTGTGTGGTCATGGGCAAATTGCCAACCTTCCTGCACCTCCATTTCCTCATCTATAAAATGAGACTGTGGTGGTTAATTTGGGGTATCAGCTTCACCAGATTGAGGGTGTCTGTAACCTTGCTTCTGGATGGGCCTGTGTTTGCAGAACAGACTGCTGTATGGGTCAGGCAGCTGAGTGTTGATGACCCATCTCAGTGTGGGCTGCACTGTTCCATTTTCTAGGACCTGAAGTAGAAAAGGAAGGTGGAAGAGAATACCTTGCTCGCTGACTCTTCAGTGAGAGGACATGTTCCTGCTGCTGCTCCTAGAGCTCAGGCTCCAGGTTCTTCAGCTTTTGGACTCAAGATCTCAGCCTGTGGCCTTAAGTTGGGAGCTGCATCACTGGTCTCCCTGTACTGAAGTGTGGGGGCCCACAGAGACTCTGTAGTGAGGCCTTATTCCATCTTGACTCAGGGTCATAGAGCCCAAGTTTGCTTTGCCTGCAAGGCTGAAAAATAGGACATTTTGGCCAAAGTCGTGGTTACCAGGTGTTTTATATTCAAGACCTAATTACAAGATGCTTTGCGATTAGGCGTGGTTACCAGGTGTTTTGAGAATTAAGGAAGGGTCTACACTTGTTTGTACTTTGTACCTTGACCTTGAGAGGGGGAGGTCTTTTGCCTCCCCACTTGCTGGTGTATAAAAGGCCCATTAGGAATAAACTCGAGGCGACTGCAGTATTGACACAGAGCCCTCCCAATGCTATTCTGTGTCTCTGTCTTTTCTTCTACATCTGTTACACTGTATTATCCTTATGTCTTTATTTTTCATATCTTTTATTTCTGCATCCTCACTCCTCCCTTCAAGGACTGTTCGATGGGTTGGGCTAGTCCCCGACACTGAAGCACTAGGCTTCTTGGGCTGAGACAGCCACACTACTAGTTTATAGCTTATACACAGCCTTTATGATCTATTTCAGCCTCTGAGATTATATGAGCTCATCTCCATTTGTATGTATGAATCTCTCTCTCTGTCTCTCTGTCTCTGTCTCTGTCTGTCTCTCTCTCTCTCTCTGCTCTGTGTGTGTGTGTGTGTGTGTGTTTATGTCTTGAGAACCCTAATAATTGTCCATTATCTTGATATAAGATTGAAATGAGTTAATAAATGTAAGGTGTTTTAAAGTACTACGTAAGTGTATGTTATATGTAAAGAACATTGAAAAATGATCAGGAGATCACAAAAAAAGAAACAGAACAAGAAGCAGGGCTAAAAGAGACTTTGGGGCTAGTAGAGCCAGGCAGACATCAAAGAAGGGAGGCATGGGCCAAAAATACTGGGGGGTTCAGCTTCAGATCAGGAGGACCAGGCAGGCAGGGGTTTGAAGGCTGGGCTAAGACTGGATTTAAAGTGATGTTAAAATTTCAGAGAACTAGTGCAGATTAATCTTTTCTAGCATTCTGTAAATATGAGATATATGAGCCCATTTGGAAGAAGGAGTCTCATTTGGCTAAGCAAAATGAACTCATTCTGTTCTGTATAGGCAGTTTCTTCCTGGGTATATCCTCGTGGTGGATTAGGTTGATCTAAACTTGCCCTCTCATCACAGACAACTAAAAATCTACACACTGTGTACATGCAAATGATTTCAGATAGTACATTATGGGCATTATAAAAATGTGACTCTTCTCCTGCTCAGTGCAGGGTGCTGCATAGGAGAACCCCAGGACAAGGGGGTCATTCTGTTGAGTTAAAGAAATAGATCTCTGGGAAGTGAAGAAGCTGGAAGGTTTGAAGTGAAAGAACCATCGAAGTTTCACATAAGTTGGCAAGGCTCCCTTTCTAGGATATGCTGTTTAAAAAAAAAAAAAAAAAAAGAAAAGGAATAGCATGCTACTCCTGTATGTATAGGAAGAGGAAAATAAATGTACCAATATTATTTTGAGGGGGAAAAACCCACAAGGAAAAGCACCCAAACCCCCTGTGAATCTGGCTGAGCAGTAAGGAATGCACATGTGGAGAGAGACTCCACCAGTCAAGAAAAAATAAATAACGGCAAAGCAAGCAAACCCCAGAGTTGGCAAAGCTGCTTCTGAGTTCCATTTGGCCAGAGTGGGGAAGTGCCATTGCACATGGGGACATTCAGCTGGGCCCATGGAAGGGTGTGGTCCAGTTGGAGAGCTAAATTGGTCCTAAAGTAGGAGATAAAAACAGTCTGGCAACGGTTTCATAACAAGTACCAAAGAGACAAGTTTATTAGCAGGCAGATTACCTGCCCACTGGAAAAACTGTTTAAAAGAAGAGGTGGGGTTGAAAAATGCGGCACCACAAAGTCCAGCATAACAAATCAACAGGTCTGCCAAAGAGTTGACGTGACTCTCAGAAATCATTTAAAAGTGATTTTTAAGAGGCTGCCTACAAGAAGGCGGGCTATATTTCTGTATTCTTTGACTTTTGGAAGACTGTTACAATGGCTCTTCTTCATTGTCAAGTTGACTACATCTGGGATACACTACAATCCAGAAATGGAAGGCACACCTGTAAGAGATTTTCCGCATAGTTTGAAGTGAGTGAATCGAATTCTAGTCTGGACTGTAGTTTCTTTTTCTTTCTTTTTTTTTTTTTTTAACTCTTTGCTCTTTTTCTTTGTGGGTCCACCACCCAGCTCCCAAATAATCACACAGAGACTTATTATTACTTATAAATGCTCAGCCTTAGCTTGGCTTGTTTTTAGCCAGATTTTCTTAACTTAAATTGGCCCATCTACCTTTTGTCTCTGGGCTTTTGCCTTTCTCTAGTCTGTTTATCTTTTCTTTCCTTCTTATTCCATGTCTGGCTGTGTGACTGGGTGGCTGGTCTCTGTATCCTCCTCTCCTTCTCCTTCTCTTTCTCCTTCTCCTTCTCCTTCTCCTTCTTCTCCTCCTCCTCCTTCTCCTTCTCCTCCTCTTCCTCTTCCTCTTCCCCCTCTTCTTTTTCTTCTTTTTCCTCTCTCTCTCTGTTTCTCCCTCTTTCTCTCTCACATTCTTCTCCTTCTTTTATTCTCTCTGCCTGCTCGCCCTGCCTATTCTCTCTCCTGCCTAGCTATTGGCCATTCAGCTCTTCATTAGACCAATCAGGTGTTTCAGACAGGTAAAGTAACACAGCTTCACAGAGTTAAACAAATGCAGCATAAAAGAATACAACACATCTTTGCATCATTAAACATATATTCCACCGCATAAAAGAAAGGAACACATCTTTAACTAATATTCTACAACACTGGACCTTTGAATTATGAAGACATACACCTTTGATTGGAATCTTAAGGTGGGAAGACGTACCTTTAATATGGGCCATACATTCTGCTGAAAGTCTATATAAGGGCAGAGAAGAAAGCTTTTGCTCTTTGCCTGATTGCCCTTGCCTCACTAGCACATCCATTCCTTCACTGGCATTAGAGCCTATTTCTTCAGGATTCCAGCACACATCCAGCCTTGTGTGACTGAGAAACTACTAGGTATTTGGACTTTCTGTTCATAGCCAGTCATTGTTAGATTAGCTATTATAGCCTGCAAGTGATTTTATATATATAATAGAGAGCTTCATTCCATAAGTTCTGTGACTCTAGAGAACCCTGACTAATGCAGATGCATTATATATTAGAAATGAAAGTCAATCATTAAACCAATCAGAACAGAAAGACACCAAGACAAAATGCAAGCAAACCATATTTAACTTTATCATATTAGAAAAAAGGAAAGGCAACAAAGTCATATTTGATACAGAATTTCAACTATGTCATCAGGATCTAGGGAAAAGAACTATGAGCCAATGTTGAACTATTCTACATTTGTGTTTTCCTAGCAGGATTCGAACCTGAAATTATGTTGTGTGCATTGAGAGACTGAGCAACTGTATAAACACCTGATATTGTTGGGATTCTCTCTGCATGAGAGGGAATATACAAACACAGGATGGGAAGGTCACAAAGAAACCTCTTGAGGTTTGATTGGAAATGAAGGTTTCAAGAGAAACTCATGCTCTCTCTCTCTCTCCCTTTCTGTCTTCCTCTCTCCCTCTCTCTTAAAGTAGCAGCATGTTTGTATGTGTGTTATAAAGACACACAGACAGGAAAAACAAGAAACACAGAGAAAAATGTTACAATGTGGGGAATGTTTTTTAATTGGTGGATCCGATTGAAGAGTATATGAGAGTTATCTTGCTATTCTTGAAAATTTTCTATACATTGGAACAATCCAACTGAAAAATTAAGAATAATAAATGCATGTCTCTTGCCTTTTGGAAGCAGTCTGTGGTGCAATTGATGCTCCAGAGCCCACCACCTGTTCCTTCTACTGGAACCAGAAAGGTGATCACACCTTGCTTGCCTCTCCCTGTCCTGTGTCATTCCCTCTTTCATAAGTGTGGCGGTTTGAATAAGAATGGCCCCCATAGGTCCATAGAGAGTGGCACTATTGGGAGATGTACCTTGTCGGAGTAGGTGTGGCCTTGTTGGAGGAAGTGTGTCACTGGGAGTGGGCTTTGAGGTTTCAGATACTCAAGCCAGGCCCAGTGTCTCACTCTCTTCCTGCTGCCTGCTGATCCAGATGTAGAACGCTAGTTCTCGCTCCAGAACCATGTCTGTCTCCATGTCTCCATGCTTCCTACCATGATGATAATGGACTACACTTCTAAACTGTAAGCTAGCCCCAATTAAATGTTCCCTCTATAAGAATTGTCATGGTCAAGGCCTTAACCTTTCTGAGGAGTGGATGGGGGTAAGTTGGGGGAAGTGGCGGGGAGCAGGAGGAGGGGAGGGAGGGGGAACTGTGGTTGGTATGTAAAATGAATTTTAAAAACTAATTAAAAAAAGAGTTGCCATGGCCATGGTGTCTCTTCATAGCAATAAAACCCTAAGAAAACAAGGGTGACTTGAAATACAAGAACTGCCCCCAATTCTCTGTCTCGGGTTCCAGTGTGCAGCATCCATCTGACCACTCCCAACCCTCTTCCCTTCTTAATCCCCAATACTCCTGTGGTAGGTTAAACATGTCCACCATCACAGCAGCTCCACACCCTTACTCCTAGAGCCTGTTGAACATTACCTTATATAGCAGGAGCCTATACATACGATTAAAGGTTTGGAGGCGAAAAGGTTATCGTGGGCTATCTGGCTATGCCTAGTATGAGGGTTGGGGGTCCTTACAGAAGGAAAACGGGAATTCAAAATGAGAAAGCAATGTGGTAACTGAATCAGAGACTGGCATGATGAGCTTAGTTGATGAAGGAAGGGGGGGCCCTCAGCCAGGTGGCAACTTCAGCCAGGCGATGATGAGAAGCTGAAAAAGGCAAGGGAATGGATTATTCCCTCACAATCTCTGGAGGACTGCCTGCCAACACCTGGATTATGGACTAGTAAAACTTTTATTGATCTTAGTGTCTGGTACATGGTACGAGCACAGAATGGGAAATCAGGCAAGCTGGTCCAAGATTCTGGCTCTCTCACTTATTGGTCGTAATGTATGGATGGAGGGTGAGTGTTAGGGATAGAGATAGCAGGGTTAAAATGCCAGGCACACTGAGAATGTTCTGTGAATTTTAGCTCCTAAGGGAGCACCTGATGATATTGCTAGTCATACGGTTTCTTTTGCTGTCCTTTAATTCTGCTGCTGTCACATAACCTCAACTTCAAACATCCCAATCTTCTCACAGCATGCATCGAGGTACCAAAAATGCACCAGGTTCTTACAACTGATTTCCAAAGGCTTCCCTCGCTCGCTCGCTACCTGGAATGAAGCATCAGGAAGCTGAAGATACCTGGGCAACTCAGTACACCACAGACATTGCCTCAGAAAAGGGACCCCTGTGGAGCTCTGAATGCTTATGTGGGGGTGCAGGAACATTTCTAACCACAGAATTAAACCCACAAACATTTCAAATGCTGTCGTACTAAATCAAGTCTCTCTCTATTTTCCACTGACCAGCAACTCTAGATCTGTTTTTTCTAACACAAAATGACTTAGCACATTATGAATCCTTTTTTTTTTCTTTTCCTTTTATTTATTTATTCTTGTCTCATACATTACACCTCATACTTACATTAAAGGTTTCTTTAACAAGCTCTGGAGACACTTTCAAATGTTGACATTCTAAGGATTAACATAGAAAGAAGAAAAAGCCACATGCTTTAGGTACAACTAAAATCCAAATTGAAGTTTGAATTATAGTGCAAGTTCTAATAATGTGTAATCCTGCACTCCAGCACAATGTCTGGCACCAAGGAGATGGCTTCCTTGCAAATATTTGCATGGCTATTAAGCCTGAGGTCACCTGGAGCCCAGGGCCATGACTAACATTTAAACTGCACAGCCACAACAGTAATAACATCGTTATGAGGAGGGTTGACTTTGGGCCTCATACTACAAAGTTTATTCTGCATAAAACAACTCACATCCTCCTGACAATGCCATGAGCTTTGTGTTCTTTTCCTCATCTTATGGACCAGATCACCAAAGCTGAGACAAAAGGAATCTGGACCTGACAGTGGGACCTGACAGTCTATGATGGCGATTTGAGTAACATCATTTTTTCCAGTCAACTGTAGCTGGCCTCACATGGGACTAGGCCAGCAGTTAAAGACAAGAAGTGGTAGAGGCAGTATTGGCTGGGAACTTAACAGCTGCAGCAGATTCACTCCTTGATGGGGGGTGGAGGGAGGAAGCAAACACCTGAGGGTGCTGAGGGCGGAGCAGCAGAGGAGCTGAAGGTAGAAGGGAGCATCACGTGGTAATGTCTGAGAATCCTGGCCACTAGTGTCACTACTTCTGCCAATGACACCAGTCTCTCTGCCTTGAACCAGCCCAGCGCCGTGGTTCCTTTTGTCCTATGGTGACCTGAAATGTCTCCCTGAACATCTCTCTACCAGTCCTGTTTTCCGGGCTAGATGAATGTCCTGTGGCTGCTACAACAAATGATTGTGAATTTCATAGTTCATACAACACAAATTTGTCATCTTGTGGTGCTGGAGATGAGATGTTCCAAAATGTGTCTGGCAGACTGAGGGTCTACTCCAGTCTGAGGATAGGAAGGAAAAGGATGTGGCCATCTTTGGTAGCAGTGAGAGAGGCAGCAGCATTGTTCAGTCCACCACAAAGGAGGAGCAGAAGCTCAGTGGGAAGCTGTCCCTAGCACCTAGCACCTAGCACCTAGCACCTAGCACCTAGCACTAGCCCTGTGCTAGTGTGTAAAAGCATGTGGTATACAGACTTTGTGGCCAGGCAGACCTGAGATTCAGTTTCCAGCTCTGTTATTTCCTGTGGTCTTGGACAAGTTACTTAGCTCCTTAGTTTCTCTGAGTTTGAGTGCCCTCTTGTGGGAATGGATATAGTATGCCTATGTTCATCGTTTGAGACAATGCCGAGCAATTAGGACAGTGCACACAAAGTGTCCAGTGCGTACTTAATACATGAGGCGTTATCATCGCTGCCATGCTGACGCTGTTTAAGCAAGTTTTGTGAATATAGTGATGGAAATGCTTTGCCCAAGGGCTCTGAGGCAGAGTGGCTCCCTGCTGGGCCTTGGTGGATGCCAGATCAGCCTTCTCTCCAAGAGAACAGGCCAGGCGGTGGAGAGGAGGAGGGAGATCATTAGCTGTTGACCATCAGCATAAGCTCAGGTCAGCAGTTAGCAGGCCGTTTCTACTCAGCCAGCCAATGTCTGGCTTTGGTCCCACTGATTACCCAATGGGCAGTGCCTCGGGGCCAGGCCCCTCCTCCTTCTCACAGGTGGTGGAAACAGCAGAGCCGGGATGAGAGGATGACTTGCTGGAAACTCATTTTCCATACATGGAAAAACAGCTCACAAACGGTCATTTGGATGGAAGCTGCCGAGTGTTTCTTACAGAAGTCTCGTGAGACTAAACAATCACACCTGGGGAACTAACCATCCACCATCACTACTTACAGGTGGCTGTGTGGGCAAGTCAGGCTCCGTGTAACCAGAACAGGAGAGAGCCTTGCCTCCCCGGCTCTAAATTGACTAGAAATGTTCTGAGAACCAGCCTAACATTTTTCTACTGTATTTTTCTTGCATCTACAAAAACAGGGTGTTACTAACATCTCAGAGTGGCACATCCCCTTCTAACATCCAGCTTGGTTGTGCAGTACAACCCACAAAGGAAACCTGCCAACCCCGAGGGAAGCACATGGCCGGGGAAATGCTAGCAAAGCATCCACAGTGCTGAGTACAGGGTAAGGAGCTTCGGGCTGCAAGAACAGTGGGGCTGGTGGCTGGAGAGATGGCTACTGAGAGCAAGCTGGAGAGCCAGACTGGCTGGATCAATGAGCTTCAGGTTCAAGGGACAGTCCCTGTCTCAAAGAATGAGATGGAAGAGTAACTGAGGAAGATTTCTGACATCAACCTTGGGGCCCTACATGAATGCTTACATGCATGCACCCACACACATATGAACATGTAGACACCATATACACACATGAAAAGGAGGAAGAAAACAGTTCATGAGTCGGGTCAGGGGTATGCAGGAATGACAGGAGGAGATAACTGGCTTCCTGCATATTTAAGCAATGTCATCTTGCAATTAAATTAATTTTCTTAAATTCTTTTCATTATTAACAACCTTTTCAACTCAGTTTGGCTCAATAGCTCACCACCAGCTCCTGCTGATCTATCATCTATTGTTTTGCAAAGAAGACAGTAGCTGGTATTGCCTCCCATGGGGACCTGAAGTTAGCTGTTCCATCACTATGCACTGAGTTAGCCCACGTGGTAGGCATTACACTGGATTCTGGTCGTTCAGAAAAAGAGACCTAGTACACCAATGTGTGGCAGAAACAAAGACAGGATATCTAATCTATGCTTACAGCATAGCAGAGCATCTTCATGTGCACACACAAGTTTCTGTGTCTTCGTTTACATCATTCTCATCACATGCACTGTCCTCTACAATATCTCTGTGATAAAAATTATTTCACCCTTTAAGACTTAAACAAGGCCTCACTAAGGCCCCTCTGAGCATGCTCCAAAACTATTTTGAGGAACTGGATATATAGCTAGCAGTAGAGCACTTGTCTGGCATTCAAGAGGCTCTGGGTTCGAATCCCAGTATAGCAAACAACAAGGGAAAACTATTCTCCCCTTCCTCCATGTTCCCACAACACCTCACACCTGACTCCCATGAGAATTGAGGTTTACGAGTTTCCTAAACTCGAATTGAGTACTGTACATGTTGAGTTTGCTCAACATCATCTCTGCAGAATGTGTTTGTAAAGAAAGACTCAGATGGGTGCCAGCTGGCCTCAGTTTCTCCCTTTCAGGTACATAGCACATATTCATCCTTCTTCTGAGCAGAGCACAGCAAACTAAGAAGCACAGGGGTGGTTTCTGCTGTGCAATTACAGGCAAAGAAGCAGAAGCTCTTCTAACAAGACTCTGGGGAGCTACACTAAGTCAGCACCTCCTCTATCTCAGTCCCCCTAACCCCCAACAGCTCCAGTGTATGTAATGAATGACAACTTGACCTTATGGCCAAAACTGGGCTAGAGGGGGGATAGATAGATAGCAGAGAGGATGACAGAGCAGCTGAGACTGAAGGAGGCTGTAGGAGAGGATAAGAGACGCCCCCAAGAGACACTCAGGGCATTCGTGAGCATAAAGGACAATGACTTCATACTTCCCAAGAGTTAAGCAGAGTAGAAGGCCACTGTCAATTCTCTACACTGTGGGATCTTTCAGGGTACCTGAAGCAAGAAGCAATGGTTACCCTTCCTGTCCACTGGGGTGCATCGGGATGCTGTGCACTATTGTGACTGCACTGGTACACCTTTAGGAGCAAGGACACCTGGAATATAGTCATGCTCTGTCATTTCTTAAGTCTGATGCTTTGAACACATTTTGAAATTCCTCTGAAATTCACCTAGAGCCAAACCAACCAAACAAAAACTAGAAACCTCTGTGAGAATTTTGCACTCATTAATTCAGCTCTAGACCCCATACTAAGCTCTGAGAGAGTACAAAGGTGGAGGACATATGGCTCTTTGTCTCAAATAAATTGAGATCTGGTGGGTGTTCACTTCAGTGGTCAATCTGGGAGGTACAGAGCAGCTATCGGGAGATCCTGGGCTCCAGCTCCTGTAGGTCAGTTCATTGTGAGCAACATGACGATGCTGTGATACATTGTGAAGGGATTGGAGAAGTTAGTCCTACTGAATGTTTTTGGATAAGGAATTTAGGTTCTCTGACCTTAAATCTGACTTGTCAATTGTTTTCATAAAGCACAGCAGGGCTAGGGCAGACTCAAGACCTTCGACTCTGGACAGACTTTTCCTTCTAACACTGGGCAAAGGGAAAATGAGGAATCCATCCTGCTAGTAGACTTAGTCTCTCTGTCTATGCCTCTGTTTGTCTCTGTCTCTGTCTCTCTCTGTGTCTCTATCTCTGTGTCTCTGTGCCTCTGTCTCTGTCTTTCTGTCTGTCGCTGTCTCTCTCTCCCTCTTTCTCTTATGTGCCAGCAAGTTATCGTGGGATTAAAAATACATAAAGCACAAGACTCAAATTTTTTTCTTACTGTTTTCAGAAATGGAATAGGTCAACATCTCTTTCTGACCAGCAGAGGGCGGGCTTGGACAGACTCAGCATCCCAACCCCTCCAACCCGTCTTCCTCAGAAGATGCACTTTTAACAAAAGGAGTTGAAAGGTACCAGAGCTAAAAGCCTTTTCCCAACTATCCATCTGCATCAGCACCACCCATCCTGTTTTTCGGAGGGATGCTTACAATGTGGTCACTCTTCAATGTGTGAGTAATGGACAGGAATGTTAATGCATCGACTATCATTTTCTGGAAGCAGACTGAAAAGCCTAAAGTCTAAACAGTGGTGTGGTTAACTAGCTGATACTAAAGAAAGAAAAATTTAATTTTATAAATGCGAACTGGCAGGAACATTATAATATATCATTTTATTGAAAACTTAAGTAATTGTTACTACCTAGGAGTCATGTATTTAGGCAGAAAGTTAGGTTGAAGACAAAAATAGGTGTGCAGAAATCCAATTATTTTTTTCTTT
>CABHPQ010166533.1:0-40237 GCA_902168405.1 Peromyscus aztecus
CACCACAGTGATAACAGAAAGTGCCACTTCAGGCCACCCTTACCAAAAAACAAAACAAAGCAAACAAACAAAAAACACAGTACATACCTTACAAAGTCCTACCTTGACCCATTTTATCCATTTTTGAAGACATGTTTAAAGCCATCATGCCAAGCTTCAGTATCAAATGAAAGCCTCACAAATCTAATTCAGAATAATAAGAATTAATGAGTGGAACAGCTCTGCCCCATGCCATCCAGCTGGGATGGGCAGGACTCAACCAAATGCAGCTGGACTTTCTATCCCTGGCCCTCGAGAGGACTCCAGCAACATCTCTGCACCAATCAGGAACCCTCCCTGTGGTTGGGCACTATTACAATCTCTTTGTAATGAGGAAGCATGTCCCTGCCCAGCACCATGACAGACTGAGAAGGACAAGGAGAGTCACAGGCAGGCCTGGGCTATCTGCCCCAGGCTCAGAGGAGAAAACACAGGCCCACCCAGCACCTTCCTGAGCGAGGCAGACAGGCACTACTATGGTGAGCAAACGTATGGCATGGTATAGGAGAGAGAGAATGGTTCATGTCCTGTGGATAGAGGCATATCTAAAGAGGCAAAAGTGAGGAGCAGGCTAAGGTGGGTGGCTTGATTGCCACTCAGGGCATGGTGATATCTGGATCTGGGCTGCTGCTGGAGCCGTATCTAGGTTCATGGCTCTGATGTAGCTTCAGTCTCTGTTGATGTCTATGGCTCCTGATACCACCAAAGGCAGAGAGGATAGGGCTGTACAGAGTTGGCTCCACCCCTCACTGGCTGCAACACAAGGGAGAACCGGTCCTGCCCCTCACTGGCTAAAGCACTCAGAAGAAAAGGTACTACACCTCACCCCAGGCAACACAATAGAACTGACCCTGTTCACAGGGGCATGGGTGAGTTGGCCCTGAGGGTGTGAGAATGGGAGAGCAGGTCACTCCCCTCTCTTATATCATGTGGTGGCATGTGTGAGGGAAAGAGGCCCTCCTCCCCTCACCCCTCACCACCTGCAGCAGGTGGGGGACCTAGCCCAACCCCTCACCAGCTGCAGCACTTGGGAAAACAGGTCCTGCACCTCATCTGGGCAGCACAGTAAAGTTGACCCTGTAGGCAGGGACACGGGTGAGCCAGCTTTGAAGGCATGAGAGGTGCATAGCTGGTATCACCTCTCTTGTCTGCCATGTGGTGGTGAGAGCAAGGGAAAGATGCCCTAACCCCTTCGCCCCTACAGCCTCCAGCTGGCAAGGGAGCTAACCCTCCTCTTTACCAGCTGCAACACTTGTAAAAGTGGGCCCTGCACCTCATCTGGGCAGCACACTGGAGCTGATCCTGTTTATGAGGGTGGAGGTGAGCTGGCCCAGAGAATGTATGAGAGATCTGGCCCCGCCCTTCATCTGCTGTATGGCAGCATGGGTGGGGAAGAGATACCCTCCCACCCCTCTATGTCTGAGGCATGTGGGAGAGCTGGCCCTGAAGCCATGAGAACAGGAGACCTGCACCTGCCCCTCACCAGCAGCAGCACTCAGGAGAGCAGGCCCTGCACCTTGCCTAGGCAGTATGGTAGAGCTGACCCTGCAGACAGAGGTGCAGGTGAGCTGGCCCTGAGGGTGTGAGAGTGGGATAACTGGCCACATGCCCCTTGTCTGTCATTTGGTGATGAGGGCAAGGGAAAGATGCCCTCCACCCCTCCCCCCGGCCACCTGTGGTGAACAAGGGAGCTGACCCTTCCCCTTACTAGCTGCCGTGCTCAGGAAAGTGGACTCTGCACCTCATCTGGGCAGCATAGCAGAGCTGATCCTATTGACAGGCGTATGGGTGAATCAGCCCCGAGAATGTGAGCATGGGAGATCTGGCCCCACCCCTCATCTGCCATATCATGGTGTGGGTATGGGGAGAGATGCCCTCCCCCTTCTCCCACCCACCGCCCTGAGGAGAGCTGGCCCTAAGGTCATAAGAGTAGGAGAACTGTCCCCGCTCCTCACCAGCTGCAGCACTCGGGAGGAGAGTGACCCTTGTACCTCACCTGGACAACACAGTAGAGCTGGCCCTGATGGTTCAGATGTGGGAGAACTGAGGGCATGAAAGCAGGAGAACTGCCCACCCACTCCCTCCTCAATGCTCATCACTGCAAGGAGTGAACTAGCCAGGGCAAGGCTAGAGAGTTCACCCTGGTGAGGATGGGAGAGAGCTGGCAGGCTGACCCACCCTTCAACTACCCAGGCCCAGAACCAGGGTTATGAGTTGGCCCACCCCAATATCCACTCGATCTATGATCCACAGGAGCGAATGAAGGGGCACATGCTGCAGACCCAAAGCTGCAAGATCTCCACAACACAGCTCAACAACAGGCTATCTAAGAGGAGTCCCAGGGAGGACCCAGCATCGATAGTGTATTAGAAACCAGAGGCCTTGAACCAGGCCAATGACTCATAATTAACACTTGCAAGTAAAGATATATGGACAAAGGGGTTCACTGCGTGACTCACTGTATCACACTGCAGCTTCCATGACGAGATTTTTTTCTTTTTCCTTTGTTTTTCTTTTCTTTTCTTTTCTCTTAAATTTTATTGGGGGAGGGGGGCTGCAAGGGCAGAGGACAGATACAAAGAGACAGGAAATGAATGGGATTGATATACATGATGTGAAAGACACAAAGAATAAATAAAAAGAAAGTTAAAATTAAAAACAAAGAATTAGTAAGTGGGACTGCATGAAACTATGAAGTTTCTGTGCAGCAAAGGAAACAATTAATAAAGAGACAGCCCACAGAATGGGAGAAAACCCTTGCCGACTTTACATCTGACTGGGGACTGCTATCCAGAATACACAAACAACTCACAAAATCAAGCACCAGAAAAGCAAGTAATCCAATCAAAAAACAAGCCAATGCACAGAAGAGACACTTTTTAAGTGAAGAAATACAAATGGATGGTTGTTCTATTGTGCTTCTGTAGAGATTAAACACCATGACCAGAAGCAGCTTGTGGACGAAGGGGTTTCTTTCATCTTACAGCTTCTAGTTCATTGGCCAGGAAGGCCGGAGCTCAAGGCAGAAACATAGAGGAGTGTTGCTGACTGGCTTGCTACTTCTGACTTGCTCAGCTCCATTTCTTCTGCAGCCCAAGCCCATTTGTCTAGGGATGGCTCCACCCACAGTGGGCTGGGCCCTCCTACACCAGTTAGCCATTGAAAAGACTGCCTCTCAGACTTGCCTGCAGGCCAAGCTGATGGAGGCCTATTCTCAACGGAGATTCCTTCTTCCCAGATGACTCTAGTTCAGGTCAAGTTGCCCAAAACTAACCACCACAATAATAAATACGTGAAAATGTTGAACACTCATCGGGTTGGGGAAGTAAAATTAAAACCATACTGAGCATCCATCTTAGCCCAATCAGAAAACAAAAAGGGCCGGTGAGATGGCTCAGCAGGTGAAAGCATTTGCCACCCAGGCTGATGACCTGAGTTCCATCACGGGGGGGCCCACATGGTAGAAGGAGACAGTCAATTGCCCACGGGTTGGCCTCTGACCTCCACATGGATACCGTAGCGTGTGCATATAGGCATTTCCACGCGCAAAGAAAGAGAGAAACAGAATTTAAGCACAAGAAATAAATGGGGGCAAGCACACAGGCCAAGCAGGGGCCCCACGCTGTGCTTTCCACTGTGGAAACCGGCGTGGAGGATCCTCAAGCAACTAAAACCAGAGCTCGCGCAGGAACCACCTCTACTACTCCTGGAAGATAAGCAAAGAAACCAAACCAGCCAATCACAGAAGTCCCTGCAGACCCTTGCTTATTACCGCAGTATTCATCACCGCTTAGCTGTCCACCAGTAGGCAAATGCATTAAGAAAACGCCACACACATGAACAGCCATCAAGCACAAAATTATGTCATTTGCAGGGAAATGGATGGAACCAGACCCCATCATATTAAGCGAAATAAGCCAGAGTCAGAGGCACCTATTACATATTTTCTCTCAAATGTAGACTGAAAAAAAAAATGAGAAGGGGCATTACTAGGGAAGGAATGGAGCAGGGAGAAGGGAGGGAGGATAAGTGTGGAATTAGGAAGTATAGATACTATCAAAGTACTATATATATATATATGTGTGTGTGTATGAAGATGTCATAATAAAACCTAATGATTCATACAACTGATAGACACATGAAAGACTAAATCATTAATGCACAGGTGGGATTAACTTTCTTCTAACAGGTTTCCTGAACTGCACATCCCTCTAATCCCAGCCTAGGAAGACCAAGGGTTAATTCCAGAGGAGGCTGAGGTAGAACCCTTCCAATAAGAACAGCTTTGGGGACTTCATTAGCATGCGTGGAGCTATGTTGTGCTACTGGATGAGAAAAGGCATCACCTTATTCTAAGATCAAGAGCATTTTCTGAATCTGCCTCTTGGTCAGCACCAGGAAAGCATTTGCTAGCTCAGAAGAGATCATTTGATAGCATGGTGTGTGAATCTAGCCCCATGAAAACCAGGAGTGGAACCACAAGCCACATCCGAATGGCCAGGAGATCAGCCAGATTTGGATATGAGTGGGTTTAGCATGAGGGAGCCCCCACGCACTGCTAGGTCTTCGTACTCTACAGAAGGACTGCACCATGTGTAGCATCTCATGAGGCATGTCTGGCATACGCCTAAGCAGCATCCAACATGTCCTCTTTTATGTCACCAATCAGGAAATATTAACCCCTGACTGGGGTTGAGATGGAGGAGATAGGGTTTAAGGGAACCTTTCTGCTCTGTGTTTTGTCCAAGCAAGGCAAATGACTATAGGAAATGCACATGGTTCGGTGGGGAGTTGAGAGGTAGAGATAGGGAATCCCCAGAGCAAGCTAGTGACTAACCAAATCAGCAAACTCTATTTCAAATGAGAAACCCTGCCTCAAAATATAAGGTGGACAGCAACTAAAGAAGGCATTTTAATTTCCATGTGCATGCATACACATGTGCACCGACACACGTGAGCACACACACACACACACAAGAATACAACTGGGTGATGGGTTATACAGGACTCCTTCATTTTTCCTTACTAGTGTGAATTTTTGACGTTTCCTACAGCAAGACACAAAGAGAGAAACAAAAAGCAGCTCCGCTGCTCCTTTAAGCTTCCGGGAACAGAGAACTTGTTCTTCTAAATATTCCCATCACTTCCTGGTCAGGAGCTGTTGTTCAGCTGGGAACACAAGTGTGGATACTAATGCAGTAACGAAAATCCACAGTCAGATGGAATCTATGAGAGGCAGAGCTTTCCCAGGAGGGACCAGCAGGGTGTCAGTCACCTGAAGGGATATCGTGACACACTCAGAAGGGGACGTGGGAGAGGAGAGCGGGAGCAGCAGAAGCTGTTGTACCGACTTTGTGATTTGCCCACGTCTGCCTCACAGGTGTTCTTGAGGGTAGCTCTGGGTCGTTGAGTTTCCCCCTTCTCCCATAAGCTCCCACGGCTGCCCCATCCCTGGTACAATTATCACGGGCTTCAGAGACAAAGTCTCTCACTGGCTTTTGACCCCTGCCCCCTTAATAATATTAGACCATAAAGTTGCTTAGCACAGGAGGAGTTGCCATGACGACGACATCCATATCTCTGTACGAGTGCCAGAGCTGAGACCTGGGGGCTCGGGCACATGGCAAAAGGACAGCTTGTGAGGAACAATGGAGGGAGAGACGGCAGATTCTTTTCATGCCTAATTACCCATGAGCACATGGCACAATGGCTTATTTAACTCCGCCTTGGCTCAGAGTGGAGGCAGGTTCCTGTTCCAGTTGGATTCCAGCCCTGGCCATGGATGGGCGGGAGAACCATGAGTTACTGAATTGCAGAGACCTCTTCCTAATTATTTTGCATTTGGCCATCTTTCCTCAGAAGCCAATTATTCCAAGTCATGAGGACTGCTCCACCTCAGATATAGCTGCAGGCTGAACTCTGGTAACTGGTGTTAGCAACCATTGTTTCCCATGCATAGCGAGGCAGCAGGATATACAGCGCAGGGTTCATGCTCATAACTGACTCAGCCAATCAGAGAGTAGGATGGCTTGTGAACCCCTTAGGACATAGAAAATGACTTTCCAGGCTTCCTACTTACTCCCGAGGAATAGACTTTAGGCCTGCCGGCCCCCCACCCCCCGCCAGAATTTTGCAGACTCTGGAGGTGCAGACCATACCGTAAGGGGAGACCTGACAGATGAGACAGAAGGGTAATAGAATCAAAGAAGAGAGTTTACTCGCAGCAGGGGGCCTGGCCACCTGTTCTGCATGGAGAGCTCACCAAAACCCCCGAGGTACTTTGTACTCATCAAAGATGGTGGGAGAGAAAACAAGACTACATCTTGAATTCGAAGTATGTGTGGTTTTCACAGATTTATGCCTTAGGCTCTGTATTGGGTTCTCTATCATCACAATCAAATGAATAGGCAAGAAACGCCGGGAAAATGTTCTATGCTTTTATTGATTACCAAGACATCACCCAAGCCAACCCAGATAACCTTGCTTCAACCGGGATTGGATCTCTGCTCCAGTCTGACCTGGACCACTTTCCTCTCCAGCTGATTTACTGTTCATCTTCTGAGCCAAATAACCCCAAGCAAAGAGGTCAAAGGTTTTCCACCTCTTTTTCCTGGCTCAGCAAAGCTCAGTATGCCTCACTGTGCTCGCTCTTAATATTTCTTCCTTATCACTGAGTGCACTGGGATATAAGATGTCATAGTCCATCTTTCCAAGGTGTCCAGAGCACACTCTGCCATTAAGGAAAAAAGAATGTATTTGTTAAAGAGTCATTGGCATCTCTGAGAAGGTGTTTAGGTCTGTCTGCCATGGGAAGTGCAGCATGAAGTTGAATTTCATATATGTGTGTGCATATATGTGTGTGCATATATGCATATATATATGTATATATATATATATATATATATATATATATATATATATATATAGTGTTTTGAGTGACTCCCAAGTGAAGGAGCCTTGGCTGCAAGGCAAGGCTGGTGAGGATTTCACCCCCCTGAAGCCTTGGAACAGAGGAAATCAGAAAGGAAGCAGCCCCCAAGAAGAAGATGACAGGCAGCCTGGACACCCAGTTGCCTCTTCTACAACCACGGAAAGTCTTGTGATGTGAAAATGAACTGTGCTCAAAACACCAGAGTAATTTCTGTACTGTGCACCTAAAGGAATTCCAGATAGTCATCATGTGTGTCAGAACTAATGGGTGTGTACAGGGATTGGTTAGATGCCTGTGAGGCAGCCAAACAGTAACAATATCGAGGACCTGCCCCCTCAGCAGCCCCCACCTAGGTAACAATCCAGAAACATTCCAGGGCTCCAGTGGGTGGATCCAGGGCTGTGACAGCCCTCCCTCTATGTATGGCGTAGATGTGAATGAATAGACATGTATGTGGCTGCAGATATGGCTATGATGGTGGCCCTGAATGCTTGTAGGTGGGGTGAAGATGAGGGGTTGCTGGGTTTCACCATGCAGCCCAGGATGGCCTCAAACTTTAGAACCTTGTGCCTCAAATGACTCTGGAAGCCTTTGAGTTACTCCCTTCTTAAGCTCCTACCCCTGTCCCCAAGCTTAGGTTCCTGGATCCTCTGGTGACAGTTTCCCAGGAAAGGAATAACTGTGGGACCTCTTCAGTCTACTCAGCCACCTCACCAGCATCTTGCCCTTGGGGATCTGGATCTCCTATCCTCCTTCCCAGCCTCCATATACCTGTGGCCTAGGAGTCAAGGCTACTGACTCCCCAGGTCCCTTGGCTGCACTTTGCTGGGGAGCCCTGTTTCCTCATCATTTGCTTTTGTAGAAAAGATAGGGGTTGGTTTGGGGACAGCTGTTACCCACGAGCCTGTTGATAAAGCAGTCAGTATGGAAAAACAATTGTTGGCATATGTTGATTTACAGAACAATATATACATGCATATGAACATGCATATGCTCTCTAGAGATACAAACATAGTTCAGAGTGAATTGAGGGGGTACTGCAAGCCCAGGCTCCAGCTCTGTCTGGCCACTCAGGCCTGGGTTCAGTGACATTAGAGATGGATGGAGATGTGTAGAATTGCCCCCATCAGAGACCCACTAGGAGGCTCAGAAGAGATCTCTGGTTCTGGGGAAAGCCCATGCCTTCTACAGAACAAAACTATTCTCCTTTCAACAGAAGATTGGGAGTTATCGGATGATAATGGAGCACTGAGTGAGTATGTAAGCAGGGCTGCCCATCAGGAAATAGAGACTCCCTAATCCACAGCTTCACAAGATCGGATGGTCAGAGGAGCAGTCTCTCTATAATACAGAGCATGCATCAGCCTGGAGACCTCCCAGCAACTGAAAGTCGTGAGTGAGCATATCTTCTTGCTATTTTCCTCCTTCACTCACACGTAGAAATAGTAGAAGCCTGGTTTGAAAAACTTACAGTACACTATACTTGCTGTAAACAAAAGTCGACAGGTGACATATTACAGATGCACTCGGAAATTGCACTAAAGGACACTGAGGAACGAAAATTCTCCCAGAGATTATAACTTTATAATGCACTGGGCCCTCAGGTTCATCTGGAGAAAAGTCTGATATACATTGATATATGATAGATAGACTATAGATAGATAGTAGATAAAAGATAGATAGATAGATAGATAGATAGATAGATAGATAGATAGATAGATGATAGAAAGTCAAGATGAGAAATAATTAATAAGACAGATAAGTGGTCTAATATATATATATATATATATATATATATATAGAGAGAGAGAGAGAGAGAGAGAGAGAGACAGACAGACAGACACACACAGACACACAGACACACAGACACACATCCCAACCCTCCTGATAAGTGGCAAATTGCCTATCCAAAGGGAACAACACTGGGCTACTTACATGTATTAGTTTTCCATGCTGCTTTAAGAAAAAAGAAGTTTTTAACATTAAACAATTGTGGCTCTGGAAATCAGGAGTCTGAAACTAAGACCACTAGGTTGAAGGCAAGGCACAGAGAACTGGTGGGAAGAACCCATGGCTCCTCTAGCCTCTGCTGCTCACATTCATGGGCCCCAAAGACCATCATCCCTTAGGACTTGTTGAACCCCCTTTGTCTCTTTTCTTGGTCACTTTATCTTTACTTTTTGAGAATTTTATACATGAGTACCGTATTTATATCATTTCCACCCACATTCTCCATTCTACAGTCCTTCCTCTGTCCCCCACCCCCACTCTCAAATGTATGACCTCTTTTTCTTTAATTATTTCTATTACATACACATTAATACATCTATACAGTTCATATACTTATAAATTTGGCCTGCTGAGTCCATTGAGTGTTGCTTGTATGTGTATGTGTTTAGGGCTGCCCACTGGGGACTGGATCACCTATCAGGGGGTGAATCTCCTAGAAGACTAAGCCAGAGGACCAGGACATCTTCTGTGACATAGTGTCTTCTAGACATGACAGGGAAGTTTGTACCAGTGAAATCTCAACAATGTGGTTGTCTAAACAAGACTAGCACAATGACACCACCAGCCGACAGGCCAGTGTGAATGGGAGAAATCTCATTAAGCCCCACCACTGTTTCCTGTTTAATGGAACCTGTGAGTTTATTTAGAGCCTGCCCAGACAATTCAGGGTACCCTCCCCTGAAAAGAACCTTAGCACATTCATAAAGACCACTTTCCCCAAATGAGAAAGTATTTATAGAAGCCAGACATTACAATTTGATATCTTCCAGGGCCACCACGATTTGGGGTAGGCATATTTTAGGATGGTTTTTGTAGGTGAACCTAAGCAAATAGACACCAAAAACAAAAACAAACAAACAAACAAACAAACAAACAAACCTTTCATAGTTCATGTCACAGCCTATCAAAAGTATTTTGCCTCTGTAAGGTTCCAGGTCTCCTGGTCTCCAGGGAGCTGTCACAGCCTGCTATGAAGTCAGAAGTCTCTCTACTTAGCCCAGGACCCAGGAGCTGTGTGACTTTGGTGGTAAAGAAAGAGGACTTTGTGGTCACAACAATGTGGAGCCTGGATGCAGAGGCTGTTTCTAATTAATCACCATTGATGAATGTAAGGTTTTGTTATATTTTTAATTTCCAAACGTTATGGGAAGTGCTTTTATATAATACAATGAAATCAGGTACTAAAAAAACACCATCAGGTACATGGACATTACAGAAACGTTAGCTCACTAAAAGAAGTTTCTAACCATGGTTTCTCTGCTTCCCAGAAAAGCAGCATACAGACCAGCTCAGATATAGAACATATGTGAATGCCAATGCTTTAGGAAATTACCCAGGCCTTGTTGGCATATTACATCAGAATCTTCCCGACCACAAGAGGCAGTGACTCTTCCTTCTCCAAGGTTTGATCCGTTGAGAAAATGAGTTTCCTCCTCTGTTCCTACCCATGTGGTAATGACCACACCACTATCCTAAAGCTTAAACTATTGGCATGGTATAACACTGAACATTGCTCCAGGCCAAGGGAAGTGATTTCTAGTTCATCTGAGGAACACCCATGCACACATGTCAACGGAGTCCTCTGGTATTAACACATATTCTATATACCACAAGCATCCAGCAAAACAGGAAGGCATTGTGGCCAGTATCTCCTAGAGCAGTTATGTGAATCTTGGAAGCAAGGAGATCAATGAGACAGACCTCTCTGGATCATTCCCAGTGATCTACTTTCAGATTGTGGACTGACCCTTCCTACATCAGGTCCTAGTGTGGTACGTTAAATTCCCAGTGGATGAGTTTCCAGGAGGCGCCAGTGCTGGGAGGAGGGGACTAGACCTGCCTGGACTGAGCCCACCAGGTTGATCTCAATCCTCGGAGGAGTCTTTGCCCTGGAGGAGAAATGGAAATGGGGGGGTGGGGAGGGAGGGGGGCGGGGCGGGAGGGGGGAGAATGGGGGAATCTATGGCTGATATGTAAAGTTGAATTATATTGTAAAATAAAATAAAATAAATTTAAAAAAAACAAATTTAAGCAATATCTATCTACAAATCCCACAGAAGGCACTAAAAGGGAAACTCCAACCTAAAGAGGTTAACCACACCCAAGAAAACACAAGGAATATATAACTTCAATCAGTAACTCTAAATGGGTGAAACACACATACTGATGCCACAGGGTAACAAAATCAACAATCATTGGTCATCAGTATCTCTCAACATCAACATTCTCAATTCCCCAATAAAAAGACAAGACTAACAGAATAGATAAGAAAATAGGATCCATCCTTCTGCTGCATCCAAGAAACAAACATTAACATCAAGGATAGACATTACCTCAGGGTAAAAGGATGGAAAAAGACATTCCAAGGGTATGAACCTAAGAAGAAAGCTGCCTGGTGGTGGCACACACCTTTAATCCCAGCACTCAGGAGGCAGAGGCAGGTGGATCTCTGTGAGGTAGAGGCCAGCCTGGTCTACAGAGCAAGATTCAGGACAGGCACCAAAACTACACAGAGAAACCCTGTCTTGAAAAACAAAACAAAAACAAAAACAAAAAATTCCTAACACAAAACATCCAGGAAATCTGGGACACTATGAAAAGACCAAACCTAAGAATAATAGGAAAAGGAAAAGAATTCCAGCTCAAAGGCCCAGAAAATATATTCAACAAAATCATAGAAGAAAATTTTCCTAACCTAAAGAAGAATGTGCCTTTAACACCAAATAGATTGGACCAGAAAAAAGTCCCCATGCCACATAATAATCATACAGAACATAATAAATATGTTACTTAATATATAACATAATAAATATGTTAAATAAATAAACAATAAACATAGAGAAAAAAGAAAGAACATTAAAGGCTGCAACGGAAAAAGGCTAAGTAACACATAAAGGCAGACCTATTAGAATAACACCTGGCTTCTCAATGGAGACTCTAAAAGCCAGAAAGGCCTGATCAGGTGTGCTGCAGACCCTAAGAGACCATGGATATCAGCCCAGACTACTATACCCAGCAAAAATTTTAATCACCATAGATGGAAAAAACAAAATATTTCATGACAAAGCCAAATTTAAGGAATTTCTATCCACAAATCCAGCCCTACAGAAAGTACCTAGAGGGAAAACTCCCACCCAAGGAAGTTAACTACACCCACAAAAACACAGGAAATAATTACTCTATATCACCAAAACCCAAAGAAGGGAAACACACACACACACACACACACACACACACACACACACACACACTCACGTACAACCAAGAACAAAAAAATAACAGGAACTAGCAATCATTGTTTATTATTATCTCTCAATATCAATGGACTCAGTTTGCCAATAAAAAGACACAGGCTAACAAAATGGATATGAAAACAGGATCCATTCTCCTGCAGCATACAAGAAATACACCTCAACACCAAAGATAGACATTACCTCACAGTAAAGGGTTAGAAAAACATTTTCCAAGCAAATGGACCTAAGAAGCAAGCTGGTGTAGCTATTCTACTATCTAACAAAATAGACTTCCAACCAAAATTAATTAAAGGAGATGGAGAAGGACACTACATACTCATCCAAGGAAATATCCACCAAGATGATATTCTAAACACCTATGCCCCAAATGCAAGGGCAACCACTTTTATAAAAAAAAAAAAATCTAAAGCTTAAATCACACACCAAACCTCACATATTAATAGTGGGAGACTTCAATACCCTATTCTCACCAATGGACAGATCATCCAGACAAAAACTAAACAGAAACAATGGAGCTAATATGACTCCAATGGACCTAACAGATATCTACAGAACATCTCATCCAAACACAAAAGGATATACCTTCTAAGCACCTTATAGAACATTCTCCAAAATTTACCATATACTTGGGCACAAAGCAAGTCTCAACAGATAAAAGAAAATTGAAATAAGCCCTTGTACCATAATCCAGGCCACCATGGATTAAAGCTGGATTTCAACAACAAAAACAATAGAAAGTGTTGTTTCTATTGGAAGAAATAAAGAAAAAATCAAAGACTTCCTAGAATTCAATGAAAATGAATGTACAACATACCTAAACTTATGGGACACAGTGAAAGTAGCGAAGAGGAAAGTTCACCGCACTAAGTGCCTTCATAAAGAATTTAGAAAGATCTCATACTAGTGACCTAACAGCACACCAGAAAACTCTAGAGCAAAAATAAGCAAACACACCCAAGAGTAGCAGAAAGCAGGAAATAAACTGAGGGCTGAAATCAATAAAATAGAAACAAAGAGAACAATACAAAGAATCGATGAAACAAGGAGTTGGTTCTTTGAGAAAATCAACAAGATAGACAAACCCTTATCCAAACTAACTAATATCCAAATTAACAAAATCAGAAATGAAAAGGGGGATAATAACAATGAACACTGAGGAAATCCAAAGAATCATTAGGTCATACTTCAAAAATCTCCACAAAATTGGAAAATCTAAAATAAATGGCCAATTTTCTCAATAGATACTACTTACCAAAGTTAAATCAAGATCAGATAAACAATTTAAATAGACCTATAACCCCTAAGGAAATAAAAGCAGTCATTAAGTCTCCCAAAAAAGTCCAGTGACAGACGGTTTTAGTGCAGAATTCTACCAGACTTTCAAAAAAGAGCTAAAATCAATATTCCTCAAATTATTTCACAAAATAGAAACTGAAGGAACATTACCAAATTCATTTTATGAGGCCACAATTACCCTGATACCCAAACCACACAAAGATTCAACAAAGAGAATTACAGACCATTATCCCTCATGAACATTGATGCAAAAATACTCAACAAAATACTCACAAACTGAATCCAAGAACACTTCAAAAAGATCATCCACCATGATAAAGTAGACTTCATCTCAGAAATGCAGGGATGGTTCAACATATGAAAAACTGTCAATGTAATCTACCATATAAACAACCTGAAAGAAAAACCACATGATCATCTCATTAGATGCTGAAAAAGCCATTGACAAAATTAAATACCCCTTCATGATAAAAGTCTTGGAGAGATCAGGGATACAAGGAACATACCTAAATATAATAAAGGCAATATACAGCAAACCAACAGCCACCATCTAATTCAATGGAGAGAAACTTAAAGCAATTCCACTAAAATCAGGGACAAGACAATGCTGTTCACTCTCTCCATATGGACTCAATATAGTATGTGAAGTTTTAGCTAAGGTAATAAGATAAATAAAGGAGATCAAGGGGATACAAATTGGAAAGGAAGAAGTCAAAGTACTGCTATTTGCAGATGATATGACAGTATATATAAATGACCCCAAAAATTTACCAGGGAACTCCTACAGCAAACATCTTCAGCAAAGTGGCTGGATATAAAATAAATTAAAAAAAATCAGTAACCCTCCTATATACAAACAATAAATGGGCTGAGAAAGAAATTAGGGAAACAACACCCTTTAATAGCCTAAAAAAATATATAATATCTTGGAATAACTCTAACCAAGCAAGTGAAAGACCTGTATGGCAAAAACTTCAAGTCTTTGAAGAAAGAAATTGGAGAAGATATCAGAAGATGGAAAAATCTCCCATGCTCATGGATTGGTAGGATTAACATAGTAAAAATGGCCATCTTACCAAAAGCAATCTACAGATTCAACCCAAATTCCTATCAAAATTCCAGCACAATTCTTTACAGAACTTGAAAGAATAATACTCAACTTCATATGGAAAAACAAAAAAACTCAGGGTAGCTGACACAATCCTGTACAATAAAGAACTTCTTTATTACCATCCCTGATTTCAAGCAATAGTAATAAAAACCACATGGCATTGGCATAAAAACAGACAGGTTGATCAATGGAACTGAACCAAAGACCCAGATGTAAATTCAAATACCTATGGACACCTGATTTTTTATAAAGAAGCCAGAAATATACAATGGAAAAAAGAAAGCATCTTCAACAATGGTGCTGGTCTAACTGGATGTCAGCATATAGAAGAACACAAATAGATCCATATCTACCATCCTGCACAAAACTCAAATCCAAATTTATCAAAGACCTCAACATAAAACCATATACACAGAACCTGACAGAAGAAAAATTGTGGAATAGCCTTGAACACAATGGCACAGGAAAAGACTTCCTGAACAGAACAGGAAGTGCAGGCACTAAGATCTACAATTAATAAATGGGACCTCATAAAACTGAAAAGCTTCTGTAAGGCAAAGGACACTGTCATTCAAACAAACTGGCAGCCTACAGAATGGGAAAAGAATGTTATGAACTCCATATCCAATCAAGAGTTAATATACAAAACATATAAAGAACTCAAACACTGGATATCAAGAAAACAAACAATTTAGATATGGGGTACAGATCTAAACAGAATAGAGGAAATTCAAATGGCTGAGAAACACTTAAAGAAATGTTTAACATCCTTAATCATTAGGGAAATACAAATCAAAACTACTTTGAGATTTCCATTCTGGTGTCAGAATGGCTAAGATCAGTAAAACAAATGAAAATTCATGCTGGTGGGGATGTAGAGTAAGGGAACACTCATCCATTGCTGGTGGGAGTATGAACTTGTACAGTCACTATGGAAATCAGTGTGGTGATTCCTCAGAAAGATGGGAATTGATCTACCTCAAGATCCAGCTAAACCACTCTTGAGTATATACCGAAAGACACATCATCCTACCATAGAAACACTTGTTCAACTATGTGCATTGCTATTCTATTCATAAGAGCCAGAAACTAGAAACAACCTAGATATCCTTCAACATCTATAGATGAATAAAGATGAATAAGGAAGAAAATGTGGTACATTTACACAATAGAATATTACTCAGCCATTCAAAAGAATAAAATCATGAAATTCACTGGTAAATCAATGAAACTAGGGGAAAAAAATCATCCTGAGTGAGTTAAGCCAGACTCAGAAAGACAGATATGGTATGTATTCACTTATGTGTAGATATTATCTCTTAAGTCAATGATAATCAAGCTATAATACACAGAACCACAAAGATTAGGTAGTGTAAAGGGGCCAGATAGATCTCCCTAGGAAAGGGAAATATAATAGATAGTTATTGGGTGTATGGGGGTGCTGGAATGAGAGAATAAAGTTGGGAGGGTGAAGGGAGGAGATGAGGGAGAGAATGTAGGAAAAGACAGTTAAAATTAAGGGCCATTTGGTGGGTACTATGGAAACCTAATATAAGAGTAACTTCTTAAAATATATACATGTATGAAGGCAATCTAAATGAAATTGCCAAATAATGAGGGAGACAGAGCTCAAACTTTATATCTCTTGTCATCAAATGAAGCTTCCACTACCAGGAATGGGTTACATCTAATTGAGTTGTTGGTCAAAGGGGTCCCATGGGAACCCCCAAATAACCCAGGCTGTTGCCAAGACTCTAGGTTGCTCTCCACAAACTGACAATAAGGCCCCATGTGCTGGTATCTTTGGTACAAGAAGGCACTCTGCATGCTACCAGAGGAGAAATGTAAACACCCAACTCAGCCCCAAACCCTTTGCTCTACAATGGTGTGTCCTGCCTGCAAGATATGCTAGGGCAATGGTGGCACAAAGCTTGTGGGAGTAACCAACCAATATCTGATTTGACTTCAGGCCCACTGCACAACCCATACCTGACACTGCCTGGGTCACCAAGAACCTGAGACTAAATAACCCCGGGGGACCTTGGGTAAAACCAAATACTACTGTTCTGCCAAAGGAATATAGTAACAAAATAACCCCTAATAACAGGAGTGAAGGGAAAGCTGAGTGAGGCAGGCCAGAGGCCTGCACAAATACCAGGGTATTTCCAAGGTAGCTGCTGCTTGGCATTCACGTGAAGCACAAGAGTATTTATTTGTTCTTGTAAAAACAACATGGGGAAACTAGTGGTCCAGGGTTATCAAAACCACTTGAAGTCACCATATATATCCAAAGGAACTGTAGGATAAAAAGAAAGAAAATGTATATAAATAAAATAAAATAAAGGGAAAAAAAAGCTCTGACAGGGTATTATGAAATAAAGAACTTCCAGTGATGCCTTCGAGTTCATTTTCTGTCCACAGAGTGCCTTCTGGTACCAAAGATGCCAGCACATGTGGGGAAGGCTCAATGATAGCTGGACTATCTTGACTTCTCTTCAATGAGTTGTGTAGGTGTTGTCTTCAGCAATGAGGTCTTTCTGTCAGTAATCTCCCTTCTCCCCTTGAACAGAAAAGAGGACTGGGGGAAAGGGCAGTCTGTAGAAAGGTGTCAGAAGGAAGCCAGGCGGCGGTGGTGCACGGCTTTAATCCCAGTATTCGGGAGGCAGAGTCAGGAGGATCTCTGTGAGTTCGAGGCCAGCCTCAACTGAAGAGCAAGATTCAGGACAGGCACCAAAACTACACAGAGAAACCCTGTCTCAAAAAGAAAAAAAAAAAAAGTGTCAGAAGGAATCTTTGGGTGTATAGAGGTCCCTCACTGAACCCTGTGCTGGGAGAACACCATTTTCCTAGATTCATGTTTCAGGTGTAACAACCTCACTAAAAATCAATACATTTTCTCCACACTGGTTGATACATTTGAAAATAAACGTGCCACTGGAAAGATCTAGAAATCACTTTACAGGAGCATCCACAGCGTGTTCTATAGAATATCAGTTCTGTAAACATGAAATAAATGATTTTGCGAATAAAACACTCCATGATCAAATAAACTTGGAAAGTTTTAGGTGATAGCTGTGTGTGTACCTTGGGTCTCTTCTCTGGTCTTTGTCATTTGTATTATTTGGCAATGGAAGCATTAAACACACACACACACACACACACACACACACACACACACACACACACACACGGGGACAGGGGTAGGGGTGGGGGTGGGAGCAACACCCAGAGACAGAGAAAGAATATGTAAGTACTCTTCCCATAAATTTAGCTTAAGAAATAGGAAGTGGGGGATTTAAGAACATGACCGGGGGCTGGAGAGATAGCTCAGGCATAGAAGTGAGTACTGCTCTTCCAGATGGGAGACGGGATCCCAGCACTCATCCGGGGCAGCTCACAGCTTTCCACAACTCCAGTTCCAGGGGCCCAGACACCCTCTTCTGGCCTCCAAGGGTGCCCATACGCACATGTGCAGAAACACATATAATTGCAAGTAATTTTTTAGACATTAAGAGCATGAATAGTGTTTCCTATTCAGTTTTAAACTGAGAAAAGCTTTGCAATCATTCCTTTTCATGGGTAATAAAAGAAATATAATTCATCCTTCTCCATTAATCTTTATTGAGCTGCTGTGGGATGGTCTGTATGTCAAATTGCTCTGATTGGTCAATAAATAAAACACTGATTGGTCAGTGGCCAGGCAGGAAGTATAGGCGGGACTAACAGAGAGGAGAACTGAGAGAACAGGAAGGCAGAAGGAGTCACTGCCAGCCACCGCCATGACAAGCTGCATGTGAAGATACCGGTAAGCCATGAGCCACGTGGCAAGGTATAGATTTATAAAAATGGATTAATTTAAGATATAAGGACAGTTAGCAAGAAGCCTGCCACGGCCACACAGTTTGTAAGCAATATAAGTCTCTGTGTTTACTTGGTTGGGTCTGAGCGACTGTGGGACTGACTGGTGACAGAGATTTGTCCTGACTGTGGGCAAGGCAGGAAAACTCTAGCTACAATGAGCTCTAAATTTCATCTTGTAGACCAGTAGTGTCCAAAGTGCAGTGTATATATTCAGGTCACTCAAAACAATTCATTTGAAACACCAGGAAAAAGACATTAGAATGTCTCTTTACACATTTTTATATTATTGGGTTTTTATTTTAATTTTGTTTACTCACAAGTATGTATATTGGAAACACATTCTTTTTGGTTTTACAGGGACAGACAGCATAGAGTTTGCCTTATATCTCAAGAGGACTTAAACTTGGACATTTAAGTTATGTTAAACTGTTGAGACTCTGAGGAGTCTTGGGTATGAACTAAATCATACAGTATGAGATGGAAAGAAGCATTTGGGACAGGGCAAGAGTAAAATATCATTTAAGAAGATGTGATCAGGTAATGGTTATTACTGGGGGAACAGAGATGGCTAATCTGTCACCTAGCGGGGGTTGGAGGGATAGTTCAGCCTTTACTCCATTAAGAACAAGGGCTGATCTTGTAGAGGCCCCAGGTCAAGTGGCTCACAACCACCTGTCACTACATTACTAGGAGGATCTGACCACTCCATAGGCATTGTACTCATCTTTACATAGTCATACACACACACACACACACACACACACACACATGCACACACACATGCATACACACATGCATACACACACATGCACACACACATACATGCATACACACATACACACACACATACATGCACACACAATGTTTAAAATAAGTATTTTTTAAAAGAAAGAAAAGTTCCTAGGAGGCTAGTTAAAGACAGAGGGAGGGACGGAGGGAGGGAGGGAGGGAGGGAGAGGGGGAGGGGGAAGAAAGTCAAAGACAGAGAAACAGGAAGTAGAGACTAAAGAGAAAGACAGAACTTGGCAACAGTGAACCTCTGACTCCAATCCTTGGCTTCCTGGAGCTTCCTGCCCCGAGATCTCTTCCTTCTATTCCAGAATCTTGACACTATTTTCCCAACAGAGCCCTTATTTTTAGTTTCTCTTCCACTTGCTTTTCTTTCAATGGCAAGCTTCCTCCCAGAGAATCCGTAGTAGGATTAAATACTACAAGTAGCGGAGCCTAAAACGTCGAGGTACCTAAATCAGAAACAAGTCGTGGGTGTTTTCCTCATATAACATGACTAGCCTCGGGTGAGGTGGTGCATATGTGTAACCCCTGCACTCAGTGACCCCAAGGCCAGCTGAGGTAGCATAGCAGGGCTCTGCTTCACAACAGATAAACAGCTGTCGAGTTTTAGCTTTTTTTTTTCCTCCTCTCTACTCCACTTCCATAGAGCAGAAAAATCACATGAAAGTTATTTACTACTGTAACTCCTTAGATATTCCACGTCTGTTTTTTTGCGTAGGTTCCTTTAGGTTGTGTGTGTGTGTGTGTGTGTGTGTGTGTGTGTGTGTGTGTGTGTGTAAACGTTCCTGTAGGTGTGTCCATGCGCATTTGGAAGGCAGGGATCAGTGTCAGGTGTCCCCCTCTGTCACTCTCCACCTTACTTTTTGAAACAGGGTCTCCCACTGAAATTGGAACTCACCAAATGACAAGACTCGCTGGCCAATGAGCTCCAAAGATCCGTCTACCTGTCTCCTCCTCCACAGCACTGACCTTACAGATGCACACCACACACTGGATTCGAATGTGGGTAATCTAAACTTGAGTCCTCATGCCTGAGCAGGAAGCACTTTACGGCTGAGCCTCCGCCTTTAGTCTCAATGACAGTCCTCTGTGTGGTCACACTGTGGGGTCCATTGTAGCAGGCTTTTTGGGGGGCCACCAACCAGCTCCCAAATTAAAGACACAGAGACTTATTATTAGTTAAAAATGCTTGGCCTTAGTTTAGGGTTGTTTCTGGCTAGCTTTTTTAACTTAAATTAATCTGTTTCTCTTCATCTGCATTTTGCCTTGGGGCTTTTTACCTACCTCTCATTCTGTATGTCCTACTTGCCTGCTTCCTCCATGTCTGGCTGGCTGGCAGCTGCCTGGCTGACTGGTCCTTGGCATGTCCCTTTCTTTCTCCCTCCTTCTCTCTCAAGCCTAGATTCCTACTGCCACTTACTCTCTCTGCCCGCCAGTCCCACCTATCCCTCTGCTGACTAGCTATTGGCCATGCAGCTTTTTATTAGACCAATCAGGTGCCTTAGGCAGGCAAGGCAAAACAAATGTAACACATCTTTACATAGTTAAACAAATTTTCTATTTCACAACAGTCCATGAACCCTATATGTGTTCTCATGATTAAATGATGCTCGCTTCAGAAGACTGAGCGGCTTCCCCCAGTCCATGCTGGCAAGATTTGCAACCAGAAAGGAACGGGCAGAGGCTGAATGTTCTGGAGAGCTTTTCCTCTCTCCTGAAGCCATTGATCTAAGATCATTGCAGAAGGATCATCTCCCTGAAGCACTGAGAAAGTCTCCCATGCCACACTTCTGAACTGGTACAGAGAGAGAGGAAAGGCTTATGAGGTGCCTGAGAGAAAAGTTGGGGCCAAAGAGATGGAGGGAATTTCTCTATTCCGGTGTCCCTCAAAACTTCATCATGAAGTTCTACAAGTGGACAATCACCCTCCTGCATTTTCTTCTATGGGACAACCCAGCAGGGAGCCTGTGGGAGCTGGCACCATACCCTCTGTCCACCATTGGTTTATTAGTCCATGGTGCATGTGGGAGGAGGGAGAGGCCGGTAGGAGTCCTAGAACAAATGTCACAACCCTGAGGCTAATAGCTGGGGAGCAGAAACCCAAAGGCTCAGTAAAAATGTAAAGGTATTAACCAAAAAGGTCTATGTTTGGTATCTGTTGCTAAAATGGAAGTTTAAAAAAAAATGAAGAAGTCAGTTTTCAGTTTGCGTATCTTGACAGAGCTCAAGTTAGGCAGTGATAAGGTTTTGTTTGTTTCTTAGTGGATCACAAAATATTATCAACGTCTACATCTCAATCCTATTATCCTATGGTCACCAATGATTTCTATTTTCTGTATGTATTTGTGCATGTGTCTGTGTGTGAGACAGAGAATGCATGTGCACATATGTGTGCAGAGGCCAGAAGAGGGCATCAGATCTCTTGGAGCTGGTGTTTCAGGTGTCTGTGAGCACTAGACAAGGACAATGGGATCTAAACTCTAGTCCTCATAACTGAGCAGCAGTTAGTCTTCACTGCTGAGCCATGTCTCTCCATGCCACCATCAACCATGTATTATTTAACAGTATTTGAATACTTTCTGTGTGCCAGGCCTCACACTAGGGCACTTGGGAACTGCAGAGAACACAGCAAAAACCTGTGTCTCCAGAAGACTGAAACAGATGTGATGATGCCTTAGAAGGTGACCCAGAGTAAAGGAATGTGGCTGTAACTAGAGCTCAGTCTGCAGCTGACCGTAGTCAGTGAAGGGACAGAAACTCCTCCTCAGTCCTGTGAGGAGAGACAAGGAACCAAGGCACATGCATGCCCACACACAACTGGAAGCAAGACTCAACTGTGTTGCTAGGAACTTCAAACAAATCAGAATCCCAGGGGACCCCATGCTTTGCTCCTTCCCTCGTTTGCTTTTAATAAGACACAGTAGAATCTACACTATCTTTATTTAATCTGCCACAGCATCCGGAGTCAGAACAAAACAGAGATACTTTTATATCATCTGCCAATCCTATGGGAGCCATTGTTTACTTCACTCACAAAAAACATCTTTGGCTGGGACACAGAGAAAATGAAGTCACAACCCAAAGATCTAAATTCCAAGTTGCATTCTCTAAAACATTCACACAAACCTTCCCCTCATGACCCCATTATGTTGAGGTCTACCTAACTAGAGAGTGCCAAGGTATAAGCAATTCAAATGTGACATCTGTGTTTCAGGGGAGAGTGACAGAAAAGAGGTATTAGTGGAATTTATCAATTACTACTTTGGAAAGGTAAGCACGGCAAATCTGGCTCTTCATGGCATTAGACAGATGTCATTTCACAGCTGTGAATGGTCTCCATGAGTCAGCTCCGGGGCAGATGAGAAATCACTAGAGCTGTCAGGAGGCTACAAGAATTATCTGTTAAACCTTGTCTCAGCACCACACCTACTCATCAGAATAAATGGTGGGCCAGTACCACTTCCAACAATGCTCAGATAAAAACCAAAAACACTGTTCGATTCCCAGCAGACTTCTGCAACCTTTCCATAATCCGAGTTTATCTTTTCTGTTACAGGAGGCTATTCCCATTTGTTCCGTTCTCTGCACAAAGCAAATCCTTGCTCAATATCATTTTTTAACAGGGACTACAATAGCTTTTAAAATGTATCTCTGAAGGCTAGATCCTGTGATAAATTGTTTACACTTTCTCAAAACCCAAGCAAGGCTAAAGGTTCTACCGCACTTCTGTTACTCAGTTCTTTCACGTTCAATCAGGCAAGAGTGTGTGTCTCACACATTTGTTGTCCTCCTCCTCCTCCCTCTCCTCCTCCTCCTCCTCTTCCTCCTCCTCCTCCTTTTTCTTCTGCTTTTTTTTTTTAAACCATATGTCTCTAGTCTGGGTTGAATTTGTCCCTGATATTTATGTGGATGCTACATCTTCCTGGCTACTCTTTCTGTCTCCACAAATCCATCCTACATAATACATCTTAATTTTGTTAAAATCCTCAATATACTTTCAGAAGACAAGATAAACATAAGAAGCCATGGGACATTTGTGAGAGTGGGATAGGCTAAGTTGTCATACGGGAACCATAAAGGACAGTACGAGAAACTGAAAAGCATGATAAATTAAGTTGAAATGGTCTATTTGGCAAGAGAACATTAAGGGAGTGAACTAACTAGGCATGCAGTATATGTGGCAGAGGAATTACAGTCAAAATACATTTTTTAAAAAATTCTTCCAACAATGAATAAATAATTTAGCTTATCTATTCAAAATAAAAAATAAGATAGGTAATTTAAAGTTAAATGAAGGAGTATTAGCGGCTGGAGAGATGACTCCATGGTTAAGAGCACTGAATGCTTTTCCAGAGGACCCAGGATCAGTTCCTAGCACCCATGTGGTGGTGTATAACCATCTGTATAATACCTTCCTAGGGGAGCCATTTTTTCTTCTGGCCTCTGCAGGTACCAGGCATGTCCATGGTACACAGACATTTATTCAAGCAAAACACCTACAATGTAAAATAAAACTGAATATATTTAAATGAAGGAACATTGCCAGTAAATCTACAAAAGTATATGCAACTCCATTTGTCATCAGTAAAACCAACATGAAAAGTGAGTGTGTGCCTTACACAATGTATCCAAGCATCAGACACCACACCTAGCCTACAAATCTACACTGTGCCTGTGCAACAGTTAAAAACAAGAAGAAAAATAAAACACAATGAACCTTGACTGTGAGGCACACTAGAAAGGCCAAATTAAAAATCAGGCCATATGGAGTGCTAATACTAGGGCAGAGTAACTGGACCACAGAAACCTGCTGGTGGAGTGAACTTTCACTCCATCATCAGAGAACACTGGTCCATGTACCACCCTGTATCCAGAAACGTATCCCTGGGTATCCCCTAAGCAGAAATGTACACACGTTCAACAAGGCACAAACATAGGAAAGGCCAGTTGGTCAGCTTTGTTTGTGACAGCCAACTGCTCATCCTAAAGGAATATTAAAGGGCAATGAGTAAAGACATGGCGATGTCATCATGCCAGGCAGTGTGAATGAGAAGTGTGAAGAAAGCATGACTGTGTGCAGCCACATGGACTCAGAAAAATAACACAGAGTACAACAATCAGCACTAAAGATGCTTTCTGTAGGGTTCTGTTTCTACACCGGGGACAGACAGAGCTAATTCATGTCTGGGTTCAGGCTGGCATCTCCCCCAAGGGAAAAACTGACTGGCCAGGGGAAGTCCCTGGAACATTTTGCTTCTCCCTCTGGCAGACATGGGTCTATTCACCTGGTGATAATTTACCAGGCTCCACACTGGTGTTCTATGCCTTTACCTAAACATAGCTTATCTTTCAGTAGAAAACCAAAGCAAAATGACATGTTTTCTTATTATTCAGTAATTTTCATTGAGGTTTCATGACCTGTCAAATCCAAGCTTTTATACACACACACACACACACACACACACACACACGTGCGCGCGCGCACACACACACATGCATGCATGTACCCCCACACAGAGACCCTTCTGTGTCCTTACTTATACAATGTCCTCATATTGAAATGTCCTTCATTCTTCACATCTGCTGTGGTAAACCACACCTCTTTAACACAGAATGATGATGGGCACTAATTTGCTACCAGCAGTCTTGTTTAAGACTACTGTCCTGGGCCAGGCAGTGGTGGCACATGCCTTTAATCCCACCATTCAGGAGGCAGAAGTAGGAGGATTTCTGTGAATCCAAGGCTAGTCTGGTCTACAAGGCTAGTTCCAGGGCAGCCAGGGCTACACAGAGAAACCTCATCTCAAAAAACAAAACAAAAGACTACTGTCCTGGAGAAACTACTAAAAGTTCCTAGGAACATTCTAGATGTTTAGAACATCTCTCTTACTTTTAAAGAAAGGCTGTTTGTTTGTTTGGTTGGTTGGTTGGTTGGTTGGTTGGTTGGTTGGTTGGTTAGTTGGTTGGTTGAGACGGAGAGGTTTGCAAGATAGCTCAACATATAAAGGCATTTGTCAGATCTCTGGATTCCATACGGTGGAAGGAGAGAACCAATGCCTGCAAATTGTCCTCTGACCTCCATAAGCATGCTGTGTGTGATATGAGTGCATGCCTCCTACCCCCCCACACACACACCCACACACACAAGAAAGTAAATGTAATTAAAGTGAGTAATAAAGGTGTTTTTAACACACCTAACTCCAGAGCAAGTTTCTAGTGGCTTGATTTCTCACGTATCTTGCCAGTATCAACTCAGTTTGCATGGGAACATTAAATGTGGCATCTGATTAAGTTATAGCCATATAACAAGTAAAGCTGGCACAGAAAAAAAATAGAATTAATGTACCACATTGTTGGCTTTGGGGAACTTACCTGATGATTGCTGCCCACACTGTGTTAGAGTTTCGTCAATGTTGCCCACAGGGAGTGGAGAGCCACCAGAAATCTGGGGGCTTGTGGGTCACATCTGAGTGTTTTTCCTATATATCATTTGTTAAGAAAATTCTCAAATGCACAAGATACACTAGCAAAGACTTCAAGTCAACCATGGGAAGGAACAAGGACAGAGTCTCTCAGTTTCCTTAATATCCATTTAATCAAGAGATTGAAAAAGCCTAGGGTGAAGCCACACAGATCTTATGGAATTTAAAAGCCAGCATGAATATTCAGAAGTGCACAGCATCCTTACCCAGGCAGATGTTTCATTCAAAACCACACAGGAGAGTCCCTCACTAGCACCAAGCCCCAGTGACAGCCTTCTCCCTGCTACCCTCAGGGAGTTCAGTGCTGGCATGCCCACAGAAATCTGCCTCCTGGTCATTAGTCAGTCCCTTGACAGAGACATAACGGGAAGAAAGAGAACCTAATGGGATTAGAAAAAATGAAAAAGTAGGCTGGAGCCAAGGATGACATCAGCCTTGTGAGGAGGCCAGAAGGTGATGGGAAAATACTGCAGGAAAGGACATTCTTCATTCTTGTCATCGTGAGAAGGGCCATCCATCCTGATGCTGGATTCCTTGCCACAGGCTAAATGTAAAATTTTTAAAAAGCCCTTTCCATTAAATTGCCACTTAGCATTAAATACTTAGAAGAGAAAAAAGACCAGAGATGAAATTGTGACCATCCAGCTAGCCAGTTCCTCAGCAAGGTAGGCAGAATTCCCTCATGTCTGTGACTCTGGCTATGGCCACTGTGTCCTAATGGAGCCCACAAGGAGCAACTTGACCCAGCATGGCTAAAAACAGGGAGATTAGACCAAGTGCTTCTCCATCCAAGGTACCTTTAAATAACATTATGTGATTAGAAACCTTATAAAGAATATAATTTCTTTAGCTGGTTCCTCTCACTTTTTCTAAAACAAGAGTGGTGGGTTTCTAAAACAAGAGGCTGGATTCCGAAGCCCTAGGACAGAGGTACATCAGTCAATTCTGTTTAAAACAAGGACTTTTTTAAATGAGATTGTGTTACACGGATAAAACCCTTCACAATCATGTTTTAGCTGTTCCAGCAAGTCCCCGAGCCCGGTCCATGTATTTGTTTGGCACAAAGGGAGACAGATGAGGAACAGAAACAAATGCGCACTTGGAAGAAGGTGAACACAGGCAGTGAGGCAAGGGACGGGGGAGGCTGAGCTGTAGTCCAGGTGGGAGAGCACTTGCCTAGCATGGACGAAAGCCTGGGTTCTACTCTGAGAACCGTGGAAATTGGAGGTTCAAAGGCATCCACAGCTACCTAGTGAGTTCCACACCAGCCTGCAGTCCATGAGACCCTATCATAGGTAGAAAAGGAGATGGTGACAGTGGACGGGCTAATGTTATGCAGTGAGCAGCAGATCCCTCTCTCCAGAACCTGTTTATACCAGAATCCATATAGCTCTACCACCACAGCCCAAAACGCTGTCTCATGAGGCCTGAGGAGCCTTGCCTCAGTGTCACCAGGCTAGGGCCTGACCAGCTCGCTGGGGACTCACACCCTCTTCTTTTGGTAAGATCCACACTGTCCTTTGACCAAGCATCTCTGTCACCTCATAGCCTTGTTGCTAAGGGCTTAGAATCCCAAACTTACTTTACCAGTCAGTCATCTTTTCAAAACTCCCCTTTTCAAAATGCACACACACATCCAAAGTGTAAAGGGAATTTCTCCAGTTGAAGGATGCGAGAAGACAAAATCCCCATGCCTTTCTGTGTGCCCCCTTCCCTGGCAGTTTCTGGGGACACCGTGAGGGAAGTCTGGTTCTCACAGCACATGAAAAGCCCGACAACAAGCAGTCTGGCAGATACACTGGCCGGAAGGTGGAAACAGCTGCCCTCCAACGGGCAAATCAATCCACACCCAGGCTCCAGCTCCCCTAGACACAAAAATAAGCAAACAATAATGGCCTGTGGCAATGTAGGAGAAGGAATCACCGGGAGCATAAGTTGGTAAGTTGTGGGAGTTGGTACAGAAAGTCCCCAGACCACTAAAGACAGAACTACCACATTGTGATGTCCTGACCTTGGTTGTCAACTTGACTGGATCTGGAATCACCTAAAGGCAAGCTGCTGAGCACACTGGTCAGGAATTGCATTGATCAGCTTCTATGAAGTGGGAAGACCCAGTCTAACTGCGGGTGGCCCCTCCCGGTGGCAGCCCAGATGAAGGAGACGGAAGATGGAAGACTTCTGCTTCTGGTCTGCTTATCGTCATTCTTGCCATCAGGTTCATCTATCCGGGTGCTGTCATTGCTGATATTAGGACCCAGCTTCAGGATTCCAGTGTGAACTGGAGATCTACCCGCAGCTCTCCAGGAATCTTCCAGGCCTTTAGCACCAGACTGGGACCGCTGAGACACCAGCCTTGTGGACTGAGCAACTATGGACTACCGTGTAGTCCAGGCTCATGAATTCATACATAAACTATCTGTTCTGTTCCGGTAGGGAACCCTGACCCTTTGCAGGAAAACATGAACGGAGCTGGAGGACAAGCTATTACTTGAAAGAAGTTAGATACAGGAAGACAAGCATCCATTCTGTCTTGTATGGAAATTGAAAAGACTTAAGAATTGAGAGGGGGTGGGGACAAGAGAGGATAGAAGGGGAGATGAAATCTGATCAACACATGATCAGTACGTACATGGGAATATCACAGCAAAACCCCTTAATCTGGACAATTCCTGTGCATTAGTAAAAGCAAAGCAGGGTCTCCCTCCGAGCTCGCAGGGTATGGGCCCTCAGGAGACATTTGAGGTCAATAGCTCAGCTGCTGTTTGAAAATGTACAAAATTTCTTTTACCGCTCACACTCCCACCTTGAAACCGGGACTACATTTAAAGACACTGCTCAGGGCGTCACGGGAGCAAGAAACCAAACCCAGAACCTTTGGAAAGACAAATAACTAGGACAGAGGGAACACATGGAGCTTGGCAACCAAGATGGGAACCCTCCTCCTCAGTTTTCCGAAAAATGGAGCTCACAACTCTCAAAGCAAGGATGGACACATGCTAGCCTCTTGGAAGGTAGCTGAAAATGGCATAGTCTCTGTGGGCTGAAGCAGGGAACCCCCAGCAAAACTCCACAGTCCACCAACCAGTGTGTCTTCCAGCCTGTCCCAGCCCGCTCTCCCTGAGGGGACGGCAATCATCAGGACGCTGAAAGAATAGCAAGACAGGTTAATGGTTTACAGAGACGTGCCCAAAGTCAAGTGTACTGGGGAAGGCTTAGTGGAGACGTTGTGGATAAACATCCAGATGGGGTCTGTTCCTTGACCTCCATCTCATCAGAACACATCCTTTGAGGGTAAGGATGTAGTTCAATGATTAAGCATGCATGAGGACCTCAGTCTGACCCTAGCAGTGACCATCTGCGGTGGTCCCTGATGAGAGAGAGGACCTCACAGCTAGACCTACAGATGCTCTGATGGGGTACTCTATTGTGCCCTGATTTTGTGGCCAGAGAACAAAGTGCATTAGCTCTAAAGGAAAGCCCTGAAAGCTCACTCTGTAAAGTCTGAAATCTCACAATTTCTAATGGTTTCACAGACACACCCCCCACTCCCGCCGCCAAGGGCAAGGAAATTCAGTCGGCCACCCAAAATCGTATGAACCAAGGTAAACTTTCAAATAGTAGTTTTACTTCTTACTTCTTTAATGTTTCCTTTATGCCTCCATCCTACCCCACCACCATGCACTCAGATCCCCTACAGAGAATGTAACTGGCCTAGTCAGATACACTGTATGGTTTGCATAAACATGGGGTCTGGCCTCTGGGAAGTACAGTGATCTTATTATGGGCTTGGGTTTGTAAGGTCACCTTTCTTCTTGTATATCTGTCTTCCATTTAGAGTAAGCGGAGGTCCCAGCAATGTGCTAGCTTTGGTTTTGTGGTTTAAACCATGTGGTCTCCCATTATGATTAGAGGGAGCAAGTTTCTCTCCTCTTTGTTGAGTCTTTATTCTCAACTGGGCATTTTAGGGCTGTGGAGAGGGGGTGCTAGACGAAGCTCTTGCTCTGCCAATGTGAAGGCTAGAGTGTGGATCCCCAGAATCTGTACTCGCTCTGCAGGTGTGGCAGCCACCTGTCATCCAGGCACCCTGGAGTCAGAGACAGCGTCTTCCTGGGGAGAGATGGCTGGTTAGACCATCAGGAATTGGCAAGCTCCAGGTTCAGGGAGAGGCCCTGTTTCAATAAACAAAGAGATGAGCAGTCAAGAAGGATACCAGCAGCTCACACACACATACACACACATACACACACACACACACACACACACACACACACACACACACACAGTGAAAACACAAAGCATTTTATTGCAGGGGAAACAAGTCCTAATATCATTAATTGCTACAAAAAAATAGATAAAAAAATGAGTAGAAAAAAAATCACCCACATATATTCCCCTACTTACCACAAGCTTCATTGTACATTTAGACATGGTATGTACTATTTAATAAAAAATCTAGGAACTGATAGATTTATCCCAGACTGCCTCCAAGTCTATGTAACAATTACAAATAGATCTCTTGATTTGAGAATGGCTCTCCTCAGCAGTCCCTGGTTCTCAAGTGTTCAGTAACTTTACCAGGTATAAAGAATAAACACCTTCCAGCAATAGCTTCTCCTTTACAGACTTTAACCCCCTAAAGACAAGACTGTAATAGCCAGAGGCTAGCTAAGCTCTCATGCCTTCTGGCCATCTTTATCTTTTTCCCTACAATGCTCAGCACTCTATGGAGATTTCTGCCTTCCAGCTTTGAAAACAGAAATTGCTTTTCTTCACCATTCAGCTAGAATAAGAAAGAAACCATATACTTGTAATGGTTTCCATATTAGTGGAAAGAAATGGTTCATCTTTTGTGGTTAGGAAAAAAAAGGAAAAAAAAACCGTAATTTCCCTTTATTAACCAACACTCCTCAGGTTCCCAGTGGCAAAGGGCCTATAAATTTGGGAACAGCAAAGTCTTTATGAAGCTTTTAGAGCACAAGCCAGCTTCAAACTTCCTTCTTTTGACATAGATTACCCACTTTAAGTTTCCAAATCCATTTGGGAGAATCATTCAGAATAAATTGAAACATAGCATAACAGAGTTTTAGACCACAATGTGGGGTCATGTTTAAAATCAAGGTCAAAGCTGTAGGGCATGTCTTCCTGACACCCCTGTGGTTTCCTGACATTGACAGTGACTGGCATGCACAGTGCCCTGGAGTCTGATAACTGTACCAGGTGCTACTCTTCTACACACATCCAAAACACTGGCACCTAGGCTTCACAGGGTTTCCAGCTCCTTCCCTGTAACTGCTTAATGGCCTGGAGTAGTGGGATTTGCTCAACTTGTCAGGCTTGGGTTACCTCGCTCTGCCAAAAAATAAAAAGGGATGCAAATAGACTTTCCTTCCCTTGAGCCTATTGACTTTTTTTTTTCTGTATGTAAAAATGAAATTTAAAAAGCATCCCCGGGGATATCTTATCATGAGTCAAGACTCTAGGTTTGAATTTTCACTCTGTCACTTACTACCTTATTGGCTTTGACAAGTGACTTGAGTCTCCCCTGGTCACTTTCCTCACTGTAATATTGCCAGCCCAGGGTGTGATGAAACACACACATACCAAGTGTGGTGCTGTGCTGGAGCCCAGTTCCCTCCCCCTAGAATGTAGCCATCAGTGACTTGCCAGAGAGAAAGACTTGTGTCTAGTTTCAATCTAGGATTTTTGGAACAGTAATTCTGGAAGCCCTGGGTGAGCACATAAAATGTTCAAAGCCATCACAGTGAGGAGGCCACTAAAGCAGACCCTGAGATGAGAGAGTTAAATAGAGTGTCCTTTAGACTCACTCTAGCTCCACTCAATCATCCCAGGAAGGACTATCAAACATCACATAGAACACAACAGGCTAGGCAATGCCACCAAGCCCTGATTAAGTCACAGGCTCATGACAAAATAAATGACTGTTGTTGATGTAAATCACCTAATTTTAAAGTAATTTGCTATACAGCAACAAACCAAAGAGCCCACATGTAAGATCCTTACAGTAGAGACAGTGCCTGCCTCGCCCCTGTATTTGCCATGAGCACCAAGTCCAAAGTCTCATGGGTGTGTTAGTTTGTTTTCTATTGCTGGAAGAAAAGACTATGGCCAAAAGCCACTAGGGAAAGGAAGGGTTTATTTCATCTTACAGCTTGCAGTCCATCATGAAGGGAAGTTAGAGCTGAAAGTCAAGGTCAGAACCTGGAGACAGGTATTGAAGCAGAAGCCATGGAGGAATGATACTTACTGGGTTGCTTTTCAGGATCACATTCAACTACCTTTCTTATATCTGCCAGGCCCACCTGCCCAGAGGTAACACCTCCCAAGTCAACCATTAATCAAGAATGCATGCTGGGCGGTGGTGGCACATGCCTTTAATCCCAGCAGAGCCAGGCAGATCTCTGTGAGTTCGAGGCCAGCCTGGGCTACAGAGTGAGTTCCAGGAAAGGCACCAAAGCTACACAGAGAACAAACAAAAAGTGCACCCCATAGACTTGCCTGCAGGCCTATCTGATGAAGGCATTTTCTCAGTTGAAGCTCCTTCTTCCCAGACACTAAGCAGCACACCCTTCATTGCCAAACAAGTGTTGTGCCTGTCAGCACCAGGTGGCTGAAAAGTTAGCCTGACATTTGTTCAGAGTGGCACAAAGCTGGATGAAGCAACTGCTGTATTGATTCACTCCCCACTGGGGTGTTACCTGCCTGGTCCTTAGATAGAATGGTGCAAGGCCCTGTGGAGTTATGGAAACAAGCAAATCCACTAGAGGAAACCTCAAAGAGGCTCTGGTGAGGTTCAGACACCAGGAGAACACAGAATGAGCGCTCCTACCTTCGCGGCATTTGCTTATGTAACCAACAATGAAGAGCTTGACAGGAAACGGACCATGACTGAACTTCCGTGAAAGAAGAGTTGAGGACTTTGGCACCAAACAAATTTTTCCTGACAACTTATAGTGACCTGGTGCCCAACAAATTCCATGGCATCACCTAAGTGAAACACAGAGATGCTGGCAAGGTCACGTACCCATGACCTTGAGGCTGAGGGCAAGAGGAGCCTATGGCACAGCCACTTTGGCTGGAGGAGAGGCACACTTCCCTGAGAGCTCATGGGGGCAGCTCAGAGGAACATTTTTGTGGCCTTCTTTTATTTCCACTTTTGTTTGTTTGTCTGTTTTGAAGGGAAGGTGTTTTGTCATCACTGTTGTTGTTGTTGTTGTTGTTGTTATATAGTTTTGCTCAACTGACATTCACACACAGAGCAATGGAGAAAAGAGGGCTTCCAGAGACATGATGGAGTATCAGTCAATAATGTTTATCAAAGGAAAATACAGGGGAAGGTTGTCTCTGTGAAGAGAAAGTCTTCCTTACACTCACGTTTTCCATGTTAGATTTGGTTCACAAACACATACAACTTAAGGTTTCCACTATGTGCAATGGCATGTTAGCATATCAGTCCCAAAACATGAAAAGGGACTGGAGAGATGACCTAGCAGTTAGGAGAATTTGTTGCCCAGTCATGAGGGTTGGAGTTTAAACCTCTGCAGTTACATAACAAACTGGGCATTGTGTGTGTGTGTGGGTGCGACACACACACACACACACACACACACACACACACACACACACACTCCTGTAACTCAAGCTCTGATGGAGGCAGAGATAGGAAAATTGCTGGGGTTTGCTAGCTTCCAGCTTGGCCAAGAAAATGCAAACCTCAGATTCAGCGGGAGACCTTGCCTCAAAATACATTGACAGTGAAGGACACTCAACACCCTCTTTAGACCACTGCATTCACACATATGCATGAATACATGCACATATACTCATGCAGACACATGCGTGCAAATCAATAAATCAAATATAAAAAAACGCTGGGAGAAGAAATATGAAACCCAAATTTTTTTTCTCTCCTTCCTGTACAATCAGCCTAAACAACACTTTTCAGTCAGACTACGGTTAATTTAAAATACAGCAATTAGGCTAAATAGTTTCGTATTAGATCTCATAAGATATTTGAACAGAAGAGAATCTTAGAAGTCACTTTTTAAAAAAACAACTAAAGTTTTCTTTAAAGTCTGAGGGCTTAGGAGATGGTTCAATGAGCAAAAGTGCTAGCTGAACAAGCCTGAAGACCTGAGTTCAAATCCCTGGTACCTACATAAAAACTAGGTATGTCCCTGTAACCCCAGTGTTGGGGGGCAGAAACAGAATTCTTAGAGTTCACTGACCATCCATCCAGGTTCAGTGAGAGACCCTAACTAAAGGGAATAAAGCTCCTCCTCCTCCTCTTCCTCGTCCTCGTCCTCCTCCTCTTCTCCCATCATAGGTAGTCATGCTCCTCATAGTGCTGCTTTGGTCAGTAATGAACCACACATACACAACAATGGTCCCATAAGAAAATATAACCTAATGTTATCACAGCCATCTCAGTTTGTATAAGCACTTTTCATGATGTTCATACAAAGATGAAAACACTAAACACTGCCTTTCTCAGGACATATCTTCATCAGCAAGTGACGAGTGATTGTGTGGTTATTCAATCATAGCAATCCAGAGGTGAAATTCCAAAACTCAGACTAGTGTTCTCATTTTAAATATGAGAGAACTAAAGCCCAGAGAAGAGGAGTCAATGTTCTGTAATCACTCAACCAGTGCATTCTATAGCTGGGAATGATTTCATCCACTCGTTAGTTCTTCTTAATACAATATTCAACAAGTATAGCTGATCACCAACCAATCAAGTCCATCTACCCACACCTTTGTTGGTTTTCTGTTACTATGAAAAAAAACTGGGATCAGGTTATTTATCAAAAACCAGCCGGGCAGTGGTGTCGCACACCTTTAGTCCCAGCACTTGGGAGGCAGAGCCAGGCAGATCTCTGTGAGTTCAAGGCCAGCCTGGGCTACAAAGTGAGTTCCAGGAAAGGTGCAAAGCTACACAGAGAAACCCTGTCTCGAAAAACCAACAAAACCCAAAAAACAACAAACTAGATTTTATTTAGTTGATAGTCCTAGTGAACCTGGTATGGACCTACTTGCTCCATCAGAACATGGTAGATGGGACCACATGGCAAGACACAGAAATTGTATCACCTAGGATCTCTCTTCCTCTTCCTATAAAGCCACTAATGCCACCATGGGGACCCACCCCTCCTGACCTCTTCTATCCCTAATTTCTGATAAAAGTCCTACCTCCAAATGTTTTAATATACAAATCTGGGGGTGAAGATTCTAACACATGAACTTTTGTGGACACAGCAACATAGACTCAGGCACAGGATATAACAGGGACCACATTGAACACAGTTGGTAGGATTTGAATCTTGGCCTTACTTAGTCCAGTGCATTTTGCACTGTAGTGCTTGTGGTATGGAACTGAAGCAGACTGCTCTGGTATCAGCTTTAACCAGCTTTGTATACCTGCATAGACAACTTTAGATCTCCGTGCTTTGATTAAGGATATGTGGAAATGTTGTGTTAAATTCCCTCCCTAATATGTTATTATTGTTCTATTGCAGTTAGGCATTCTGTCTCTTCTCTCTTGAGAACACCAAAACATAGGCTGTTCTCAACCAAGAGCTTTGTCTCCAAGAGAGACTTAATGAATACCTGCACGTAATCCACCAGGTACAGCCAAGCCAAGTTTCCGCTCCCATAGTTAGCGAAGTTCAGAGGGCAAGAAAAAACGATGACACCTCCTCCCCCTGCTTCTGCAACAGACAGTGGGACTTCTAAGGTGGTCCCTCATTGGCTCCTGTGTTTGAACACTTGGTCCCCAGTTGGTGGCGCTGTTTAGGGAGGTTCAGGATGATGTGCGGCCTTGCTGGAGGAAGTACTTCACCCGGGGAGGGCTTGCGTCATTTCCAATTCTTCTTCTTTGCTTTTGTACGTGCTCCCATGGTGGATTCTATCCCTTCTGGAATAGTAAGCCAAAATAAACCTTCTTCTGAAAGTTGCCTTGGTCATGGTGTTCTATCACAGCAACAGGAAAGTAACTAGCACAACTTCCTACATGCTGAGATACCTCACTAATCAGTAACCACGTGTAGCCACTTCAAGGAGAAAGCCACCAAGCAAGTCAATTAATTTCGAGGACGTTGATAACACAAATATTACAGTACTCCAGAGGATAAGAAAAGACAGTCAGCCCTTCCTGTCCTCAAACTCATTTTTCCCACGGATAACCAAGAGGCAAGCGTGTTCAGCTCTCATATAAAATGATAGAGTGTCTGCATGTAACTCTTCACACCCTCCTGTGCAATTTAAATGGTGTCTACATTTCTTATCATCCCTAATACAGCATGCTTGTTCTACTGTGTCTTTTCAGGGAAGGGAGGCAAAAGGAAAGATTGATAAATGTTTAGTTCAGATGCAAGGCTTTTCAAATATTTTCAGTCCACCATAGGTTAAATCCATGAATGCCGGGTCCACAGATAGAGAAGGCAGACTGTACTGAAAATAACACTTTCAGACAATTAAACTATCCCATGCTTCCCAGAGAAAATGGCAAGAACACTTGAGACAAATGTGAGAGCCTAAGAACCAACACATTCCTCAGAAATGTGGCGTTTTATAAAATTTCAAGACTAAATGGTCAGTGACTGTCTTTACCCACAATATGTCAGCTTTAGATTTAAAACTGACATCTCAGTGATTTTCAGGTTTCTGTAGTTAATGGTGTCACTTTCATTGAAATGGGATTCTTACCTGGGGTAGGCAGTATTTAAAGATGGTGTTCAGTGATCCTCACCAGTATTCATGTTCTTATGTAATCCCTGCTCTGTGAGTGAGGGCTAGACCAAAGACATATTTCTAACAAAATGAATGAGTCTCTAATTGCCAAACGTTGCCTTTATCATCAGATTTCAAAAGGCCATGATTTCCATCTCACTAGACTCTATTGACTTCTCATTCTGTGTCTTTTGAGGAAACAAACAGCCATTTAGAGGCATTCAAGTGATAGCAAACTGAAGATGACCTCTAACACCTCCAGTGGAGAGTTGAGACCACGGTCCAGTAGTCCATAAGGAGGCTGTGAAGAGTCACATAGTCTTGGAAGCTGAGTTTCCCACATTAAATGCTGAGATGACCACAGCCTAGCCTATATTTTGACTGCAGCTTGCAAGAAAGCCTGCTGCAAAGGATCAGCAAATATGTGCCCTTTTGGAAACCATGGACATGCAATAAATTAGGGTTATTTAGTCACTATGTTTTAGGGTGGGTTTTATTGTTGGTATCTAACATATCATCCCAGAAAATCTATACACACACACACACACACGTACACATGCACACATGTACATGTACTCACACACACATGAGTGTGCAAGCATGCACCCTCAAAGATCAATATTAGTAATTTGCAGGTGCTGAGACTCTTTGTGGACAGGCATGGCTCTGCTTCTCATGGCCAAGTTCAGATCAGATCAAGGCAATAAGCACACCAATGATTGTGCAACTTCCCAAAATGGAGTTCATCTCAACTGTGATTTCTCTATAACCTTGGCCTCCCATATCTGGAATGAGCCTCAACATTGGCATTTCTTGTCTTTTTCTCTTACCTTTGACATATCTATGAACTCATAAAATAAGAGTTTTCACGCCCCACTCAGCCACCAATAGCTGGACTTGAATTAAACACTGGCTACTTGGCTCTGCTTCACCTTTGCTTTGCTTCTCTCTGGGGGACTAGAATTGCCATGTGTACTTCTGTCAGTTATAGGAAGAACTTATCCTGATACATGCCTACTTATAGAGCTACCATCTAAGCTATATCATACCTGGGTATATGCTTGAGCAAATCACTGTCAGCATATGATAAAGATGCACATATATCTCTGTTTACAACAGCCCTATTTACAATAGCCAAGTTATGGAATCAACCTAGATGCCCATGAATAGATGAATAGATAAATAGATAAGGAATGGGAAAGGAATATATATATATGTATATATGTATATATATGTGTGTGTGTATATACATATATATAATTTAACCATAAAGAAGAACCAAATTGTGTTATTTACAAGAAAGTGAATGGAGTTGGAAGACATTCTATTAAGTAAGACAGACCCAGAAAGACAAATAGGGAATTTTTCTCACATACAGAATCTAGGCTAAAAAAAAAATAAAGTGAAGTAAAAGGAGGGACTTATTTGTGAATAGTTGGGAAACCAGTAAGATGGGAAGGTTAGACTAGCCTAGGCTGGCCTCAAACTTTCAATTCTATTACTTTCTTCCAGAATCCTATGTCATCTTGAGCCAAACCCTAATCTAAAAATACAGCCACCACTTTCTTACCTCCAGCTTTGATGTCACTTCTGTCAAAAGGTCTGGGGAGTTTTTCCTACCCAAAATATCTTTTACTGTCTTCTCATTAGTCTCTACAATGACTCTTGAAAGGATCTGAAAAAGTTAAATATCAGACATGCCACAAGTCCATTGTTCCCATTGCTATGCTTCAGGGGTCAAGATTAGTTCCTCCTGCCTTGTTAAAACTCGAGCCAAGTGCCCATTAGTACTCTTCAAACATTTATGAAAGACCTAGCATGCCATAATTATCATCTCTTAAAACACACTGTCACATGATGTCTCTACAGTTTAGCCTTGTCATAACTCTTCCAAGTAGACAATTTTGGTCAACCAAAGTGAAACTCAAAGCTTTAAGTGCCTTACCCAAGTCAGAACACAACTAAGCTTGAGTCCAAGTTCAATGAAAGCCAAGTTCACCATCACAGTAAATACACTTTTTACCAACTCTTCCCAGATGTTTGGAGGGTTTCCTGTAAGTGGATGTGTTGAGCTGGCCAGTCTGGCTCAGGTTGTCAGACATCTCCCCAGAGAGAAACAAGGGGAGGCTACCACTATGAGGTACCCTATTCCTCACCGAGTGTTTCCATACATTCTTCTGGAGAGAGATTATAAAATGCAAATAACTCTGAGAGAGCCATACTGTTTGAAACTCATACTGGAGTGTAAATATGGAGACAGCAAGTTGCCTAAGTTTTACAATGGATGCACAAATGACTTTGACATCTGTAAAGGATTGAAAAAGAATGAAAATAATTAGAGTATTTCATGACCCATAAAAGTCAGATGAGCCCAGCTAACCCCAGTGTCCACAGATAACATTTTCTTCAGATGCAGTCACACCTGTTCACTTATGTAGTGTCTAAAGCCACTCTGGCACACCGAATCAAGCAGTTGCAACTCAGGCCGATGGGCTACAGAGTGTAACATATTTACTATGGCTTTTTATAGGGAAAAATGGTAGTGAACCATGACGCACAGAGCCATTTCTACAACAAGACGCTTGTTTTGTTTGAGTGAGCTAGAAAAGGGAGAAGAGAGGAGGGCAGGACAAAGTGTCTATTTAAACCAGAGAAGGACCTGGTGTGACCAGCACTTGGAAGGTAGAGGCAGGAGGATTCAAATTTTGAGGTTAGATGTGGCTACATGGTAAGTGGGAGGCCAGCCTGGGCTACGTGAAACTGTGCCTCTCAACTAAGAAATGAATTAATTTAAAATGTAGAAGTGATATAAAGTGCAGGGAAACAAAGAGTACGAAAAGACACATCAAGAGGCTCTGGTGAGGTGGCTCAGTGGGCAGAGGGGCTTGGCTTGCCTGAGGGCAATCCCTGGAATCCATACAATGGAAGGAGAGAACCTATTCCTGTAAGTTAGCCTTAAATCCCCACACATACATCATAGCATACACACTCAAGCATTTGCATGCATGTGTGCACACACATACACACACACACACACACAAAGACAAAAGAGAGGAAAGAAGGAAAAAAGAAAAGATCAACAGCCTCATAATATGACCTTTGACCCACCCCAGACATAAAAAAGTAAAATGTCAACCACCTACTTTAACCCATCAGTTCAAAGACAACTAAAAGTCATGATAATTAAGGCCATAGTCAGTTAGCAAATGGATTTTTCACGTGGATTTGGCCCTGTGTTCAGTGATCCTCACCATGAAAACTTAGCATATGAGCTCCACACAGACCTACAGAATCATCAAACATTACTTACAAATCATTATTATCCTTTTGAAGGCAAACCAATCAGTCTCACTCACAGAGGAACCTAGATCTTCTTTCAGATAGCCCTAGGTCTAGAATCATAGTCCTTGATTTTGACAACAAAGGTCTCCAGCCTCAGAAGGTGTATTCAGTTTTGAAAGTCTTGAATGGAGGTATCAGATTGAGACATGCTCGCTTCGGTTATTAAAAACCAGGTGTTCCCATCACAGTGAGTGACAGCTTTATTAGTGAACCTGCCTAACTCAAAGGATCATTCTGGTCACAGTGGGTAGAGGAGTTCCTAAGGTCTCACCCCTCCCAGAGGAGTTATTGGGAGACACTGATTTCTGGGGAGAAACTTACTTCAGTGTTATAACCACGGGTATGGGGCCCACATTCCTGTAAATAATGC